>JARHVA010003410.1:242500-515000 GCA_037957365.1 Torreya grandis | reverse complement strand
GGAGGACTATCTATATCAGAAGGATCTTTTCCTACCATTGAGAGAAATAACAAAGAAGTTGATGACTGTGAAGGATGAAGACTGGGAGGTTCTTGACAAAAAGGCACTAGGAATAATATAGTTTTGGGTGGTAGCATTGGTGGCCTTCAATATTTTAAAAAAAGACAACAGTGGATATGATAAAGGCATTAGATAGAGTGTATGAAAAACCCTCAATCTCCAACAAGTTATTTTTTATGAGGCATTTATTTAATCTAGAAATGTCAGAAGGTGGGTCTGTTGCTAACCACTTAAATGAATTTAACATGGTCACAAATTAGTTAAGATTTGTAGGAGTAAATTTTGATGACAAGGTTAAGGATCTTTTGATTCTATGATCATTGCTAGAAAGCTAGAATGGCTTGGTCATGGCTATGATCAATTTTATCTCTGGCTCAAACACTTTAAAGTTTGATGATGTTATTGATGTTATCCTTAGTGAGGAAATATGATGGAAAAGCATAAGTGAGACATTAGGTAATGCTTTGACTATGGAGAATAGAGGATGATAAAAGGATAGAGGAGAAGGCCCAGGGAATCATGGGAAGTCTAAGAAGGGTAGATCTAAATCTAGAGGAACATTGGTGTGGTAGATTTGTGGGAAGAAAGGACACCTAAAGAAATATTGTTGGTTTCAAAAAGGAAAACAAGGAGATGGACAACAAGATAAAAACTAGGAAGCAAATGTATTAGGTGATGTGTTACAAGATAATTTAATCCTTTCTATAGATTATATTAATGATTATTGGGTGTTAGATTTAGGGGCTTCATTTCATGCTACACCCCATAAGAAATATTTTCAAGACTATGTTCAAGGTGATTTTAGGCAGGTTTATTTGGGTGATGGTGAACCCCGTAAAATTTTAGGAAAGGGTAAGATACAAATAAAATTATAGAATAGAAAAAAATGATTGCTAAAAGAGGTGAGGAATGTTCTTGAGTTGAGAAGAAATCTAATTTCAATAGGGTAGCTGGGAAGTGAGAGCTACATAGTTACATTCACAAAAAATTCATGGAAGGTCACTAAAGGATCCTTGGAAATAAAAAAAGGAGAGAAGATAGGTACATTGCATTTATCTAATGGTGATGTTGAATCTTCCATTGATTTAGATTATACAGAAGCAGATATAAAATTATGGCACCACAAACTTTGGCACATGAGTGAGAAGGGGATGGAAGTTATCCACTCATATAATTTGTTACCAATTTTAAAGAAGGTAGATTTGGATTTCTATGAGCACTGTGTGTATGAATAATAGAAGAGAGTCAGATTTCTTAGAGTTGGGAGGACAAAGAAGGATGAAAAGTTAGAGCTTGTGCATACAAATGTATGGGGACTAGCTTAGGTATCATCCCTTGATGGCTCTTCTTATTATGTTACTTTTATCGATAATGCAAATAGAAAAGCTTGGGTTTATTGCATATGAAATAAATTTGATGTTTTTGATACTTTTAAGAAATGGGAAGATTTGGTTGAGAATGAGAAAGGAAATTAGTTGAAGTGTGTTAGATCAGACAATGGAGGTGAATACTGTAGTAAGAAGTTTGAGAATTACTATTCATCCCATGGGATTCATAGAGAGAAGATAGTTCTAATAACACCATAACAAAATGGTGTGTCAGAATGGATGAATAGGACAATCATGGAACATGCAAGGAAAATGAGATTATATGCAAGGTTATACTTATAGTTTTGGGTAGATGTTATAGATATTGCTGTTAACTTAATAAATAGAGGGCCTTCAAGTCCTTTGGATGGTGGCATTCTAGAGGAAGCATGGATAGGTAAAAAGGTAGATTATTCCTTTTTAAAGACTTTTTATTGTGAAGCATTTGTCCATATTGATAAAGAAAATAGAACCAAGCTTGAGGCAAAATCTAAGAAATTTACTTTTATTGGATATGGAGTTAATGATTTTGGTTATCGTTTATGGGATATTGAAAATCATAAAATCATTAGGAGTAGAGAGGTGATATTAAATGAAAAGGTCATGTATAGAGATTAATTGAAGGAAAAGAAATAGAAAAAGTCAAATACAAAATATGTATTACTTGATAAAATTATTGGAAATAAAATTCCAAAAGTGCCAAAAAATCATAATGTGTAACTACAACAAGTACTTTAAACCCCTGGACGTGTAGTTAGAAGATCTACTAGAGTAAGTAGACTCCCTGAACGTTACTCTCCTTCACTTTATTATTTATTATTGACTAATGGTGGTGAGCCAAAAAGCTATGAAGAAGCAGTGTAGGTAGAAACCAGAAAGAAGTAGAAGCAAGACATGAAAGAGGAGATGGACTCCTTGGTACATAACCAAACTTGGGATTTGGTTTAGTTGCTTGAAGGTAAAATAACATTGTAAAATAAATGGGTTTATAGGTTGAAAGAAGAAGATGGAGGCAAAAAGAGGTATAAATCTAGACTTGCTGTAAAGGGGTTTGCACAAAAGAAAGGTATTGAATTTGATGAAACATTTTCTCTAGTAGTTAAAATGAATTTTATAAGAACTATTTTAAGTTTGGTAACAGTATAAGATTTGTACCTTGAAAAATTAGATGTGAAGATTGCATTCCTTCATGGTGATTTTGAGGAGGAAATGTATATGGAGCAGCCATAAGGATACAAAGTCAAAGGTAAGGAGAAAATGGTGTGCAGGTTGAAGAAGAGTTTATATGTCCTAAAACAAGCTCCAAAATAGAGGTATTTGAAATTTGACATGTTTATGATAAAAAAAAGTTATAGTAGATGTCATTCTAACCACTGTGTTTACTTTAAGAGATTAGATAATGGTAGATATATTATCTTGTTATTAATGTAGATGACATGATTACTGCAAGTTTTAACATGTATGATATAAATGAGCTAAAAAGAAAACTAGCAAATTCATTTACAATGAAGAATTTGGGTACTACAAAGAAAATCCTTGATATGAGAATAACAGGAGATAGTAAAAATAGGAAATTGACATTGTCTCAGTAAGAATACATCAAGAAGGTGTTAGTCAAGTTCAATATGTAAGATGTAAAACCTGAGTACACCTTTGGGAGGGCACTTCAAATTAAGCAAGGAACAATGTCCTAAAACATAAGATGAAATAAATTACATGACCAAAGTGCCATATGCTTTAGTAGTTGGAAGTTTAATGTATGATATGGTGTGCACTAGACCAGATATTGCTTATGCAGTGGGAGTTGTCAATAGGTTTATGAAAAATCCAAGAAAAGAGCATTGGGATGTAGTCAAGTGGATTCTTAGGTTCTTGTGAGGGACCACTAATAGACATTTATGCTATGAAGGGTTAGATGTTACCTTATAAGGATATGTTGATGAAGACATGGCTGGAGATTTAGATGGTAGGAGTACCATAGGTTATGTATTCATTGTTGGTGACATGGTAGTTAGTTGGATTTCAAAATTGTAAAACATAGTTTCTTTGTTAACCAAAGAGGCAAAATATGTTACAAGTGCAGAAGCTAGCAAGCAAATGATATGGATGCAATGATCAATATAATAATTGAGGCATAATTAGGAAGATTATAGGTTGTATAGTGATAGCTAGAGTGTAATTCATTTAGCAAATAACTCGACATTCCACTCAAGAACCAAACATGTACAACATAGGTATCACTTCATTCGTTTAGTCTTGGAGGATGGTCAATTGAAGTTGGAAAAGATTCATATGAGTTAGAATCCTGTAGATATGCTAACAAAGGTAGTCACTAAAGATAAGCTAAAGAGTTATTTAGCTTCAATAGGTATTAAAGGATAATAAGGAAGATGAGAAACATGCCAGGGTCAAAGTTCAAAGAAAATTTCAAGTAAGAGTTGTAGTGGTGGAGTTACAACAATCAGTCTCTAAGTGAGATATTATTGGATGGTGGGGCTTGATCTTTTTTTAATGCCCAGTTCTTGACAGGGGGGGTGTGGGGCACAATGCCCCCCCACTAGGGTCACCATGGGGGTCTAGGGGGTAGAGACCTATTTTGGAGCCCCCATGGTAGGGGTTTAGGGGAAGCACCCTTGAAGCAAAATTTTATGAAAAATACATTATAAAATATTGTAATTTCATATATATCTAGACCATTTACTATTAGGTTTTAAATCTAATAGTAGAAATTAAGTTAGTGTATTTTTTAAATAATTTTTAACCCTCCTTTGATATCAGGGCATTGTAATCAGAAAAAATAGTGTGAGAGTGAAGAGGATATTGTAGTGGATGTATTGTATGTTTTCCCTTCATTTGTTGGATTGAATAATAAGGACTGGTAGTTTCTGTGTGGATGTAGCCCATATTGGGTGAATCATGTTAAATTTGTGTCTCTATTCTGTTGTGTTTTTTAAATTTTAAAAATGTATTTATTTCATTATTATTACTCTACATTACTTATTCCTAACAAAATGAGCCCCTTAAAAAACATAATATGCCTTCACAAGAGGTTCTTTATTTATTGTATGTTGTTAGTGCTTTACAACATAAAGTACATTAACTCACCTTAGAAAGTAAGGAATATCATTCTTGGGTTGATTCAAATGATATATATGGTAACCCTATAGTGCGAAATATATTGCATATACCATTGCTGCATGATTTTAAGCTACCGCCATTTTCTAATATCAATGGAAGTGGGGATCCTCATTTACATCTTAGAGATTACTAAGAAGCCATGAATGGTTATAATAGTAATCAAACATTGTTATAATTATTTCCAAAGAGTTTAGAGGATGATGCATTGAATTAGTTTCATAATTCTCTTCCTAGTAGGTGTTTGCATACATATGTTGAGTTAGAGGAAGTATTTTTGATGCACTTTATTCAAAACAAAGGACCCAAAGTTACATATGAGAGATTACAATCCCTACATCGGGGAAATTTATAACCAATTTGTGATTATATCTTACAATCTAATACATGTACGCAATAGTTAATTTATCAACCAAAATGTTTGGAGACATAATACCTTTTTTAGGGGTCTCATTCTCCCCCATAATTAAAATTTGTATCAAGTGTCTAAATCATTTGAAAATCTTTGTTATGAGACTATTACATTAGAGGATAAACTGGGACTTGTGAAAATAAATAAAGAGGCATACTTTGATATTGAATTGTTACCACCAGAGTCACCTAAGTTGAGGATCATAAGCCACCTTTTCATAAAGCAAATATTTAATGAAACCACATGTTAAAGTAATAAATAAAAGGAAATAATTATTTTTCAGATCAAATCTTATAATAACTAAAACACCTTATGTTAGAAATCAACCAATTATGTTTGGTTCATTTAGAGACAAGCCTCATGAAATTCATAAAAAAAAAAGATATAATGATGATTATGCTTCCTTCCAATCATTATCATCCACCACATTGATTGGAGAAAATTAGAAATAGAACTTATTTCAACTATTATCACATTAATGGTCATTTGAATAACAATTGTTGTGCACTTAAAAATAAAATTGAGTAATATGTTGATAGAGGTATTATCATGTTTGTGTAAGGGACATATATATCTCCTTCTCCTCATTCCACTATACCACATTATACCATGACTAATTTATCCCAGGGTGTTCCTTTTAAGGAACCAATGGTCACTCATCATGTGGCTATAAATGCATCTAAATATCCAAGTTATGAGAGATCATTTATATCACCAATTCAATAAAAGTGGGAGCCAATATGAAAAATAAACCAAAATATAATATAGTTGTAATACAAGGAAAAAAGAATCAATCAACATTAACAATGTGACAACTGATAAAGATTTTTGACATTTATTACACAGATTCCTCCTATAATTATTCATAATAAGATAGTTCCACAACTAGAATACAATGATTCAGATATGTAGAATGATCAATATGGATCATAGTTTTTATTCCCTTCATATTGGTTAAATGATTATGTAGGTTACAAAGAGTTATTTACATGATTCTTAGATATACATAAAAATTATATTTTAACATACTAAAACATATCATATAAAATAAAATTAAATCATACATTTAAAAGTACCATGTTACAAAATCCATAGGATAAATACAAGATTTGAAATACTAAATAATTCACACACACACACACACACACACACACACACACACACACACACACACACACACACACACACACAAGATCCAACAAACATAAAGTATAATGCAATTTTATCAAATATGAATATTCATACAATAATTGAAGCATGGTCAACATGACCCTGCATCTTCATCTCAATATCCTTTGTATTTAATAATAATAGATCCCTAGATGTATAAGCCCCAAAATCCTCATGTTCTTGATCTCTATCTGTCCCTCTATTCCTGGTCCTTGTAAACAACTAGTCTTAACTTGATCTCTACATGCTCTCTTTACAGTAAAATATACTCATATAATAATCTTAGATATAAGGTAGGAGCAAGATCAGGAGGGGGCATCTACACTCTCACCAATTGTGCTCTCAGGTCATTCTGCTCTTCAAAGACTCAAACATAAGATCCAATAGTAATGGTAGCATGATCAAATAATAGAACATATAATCCCGTAACCATTATCACTTACTAAATTAATCCACCCTCCACATCATCATCAAGAACATGTCAAGTTAGCTCCCACAACATTGACTCAATGGTTGTCATCCAATACTCCTCATTCACTGTATATAAAAATAATACAAAATATTAGTTATTATTCAAAAATCAAAATTCAAAGCACAATATAACTATAATAAACACATTATACCTCTAGCAATAAATACTTGAATTGGTTATCTACTACAATACCATAATACCATCTTTTCTAGTTGGAAACAATATCGATTATCAATTCTTGACTAACCACACAATGTAAACATATGCACAACTTGAATCATCTAAGTCAAGGATATATATCACTTGAATTCTCACAATTTTAGGTATGGGAGTGACATATGCCTTAGATGTCATGCCTCTATCTTCCAACCTCACTACTATAGAGATGGAATCCAAAGTGTGTTAGATCAAGCATTAGCTAAAAAATTCAAGAAATGGATAAAGAACATAACTAAGTAGCTCCTTTGATGGGGTTTTCAAATGATAATTAAGAGATATTAAAAGAAAGCATATACATTATACCTTTCTAAAAGCATCTCACCTCTAAATATGGCTCAAAACATGACTTTCCCCTTGATTTGGTGCTCAAGTCTTTGTCAATGATGAGTGGCAATGCTTCTCCCTCATCTCAAGTGAACCAATGAAACTAGGCTCATGATATTTAATTAATGTTATGCCTATATTGAAACTATCTTATTGTAAATTAAGCATAATAACATTACACAAAGATGGCTTATAGAGAGAATTCTGCATAATAAGTTTAAACCAAAAGAGCTTAAAAATGGTGATTTTGGCCCTCATATATATATATTTTTAGAATTGATCAAAATGAACCATGGCTGTCCATATTGAGATCAAGATGTGTGGTCATGAATTAATTTAATTTTGGAGGCTCAATCCATAAATACCCTCATAAATATTTGGAAGGAAAGGGCATTAAAGAGGCATGAGAGGCCTTAAACTTGATATTTGTTACATTTATGGCTTGTGGATGCCACCTCACAAATGATGTCGCTTGATGATGTAGTTATTAGAAATCAATTTAAAATTAAAATATATTCAATAAATTCCATGTATTTTCCACTTAAGCTCTTGATTTGGATTAATTTGCCAAAGTGTGATTAATTAAATTTTACAATTCTTTGGAAATTAGTTGCATATTTTAATCAAACTAGTTAAAATGTCATATTACTAGGTCATAATTTGATTGGATTAGAATTAGAAGAAGGTGTCAGTTGTGTATGGACTAATATCCTAGTTAGGATACTATCGACATGAAATAACACATGCATATGTTGTGTGCTTCTAAATTAGAAGATTTCAATGGTTTAGAGTGTCAAATTATGTTTTCATCATTTTGACTCGAAGTGATTTAATAAAAGTTAATAATCACATAAAATGCATTTCCTTATTCAAGGATATATTAGCCTAAATTGGCACTTGTATATGATAATTTCAAACCATTTAGCACATTTTAGTGATTTTGGCCCAAATTGTGCATTTGAGTGCACTTCAAGTAAGATTGATAATTTAAACACAATGGTGTTAGGAATTGGATGTCTATATTTTGACTCTGTTTAATAAGGTGTGGTGAGATATTTGGGATGAAGCAACATATTTTCAAAGAAAAGAGTTGTCAAGAAGAAGTTACAAGGAAATGACCCATGATGCCCCCTCGAGGGGACATATAAGGATGAAAGAGAAGGATGGACTCTTGAAAAGAGAAAAAAATTAAATAAACCCATGGATGAGATTAGATCCATATGAGCCAATAATTGCATGCATTGATTCTCAATGATCAAAATATAATTAGATAGAATGGGCCCTAAGGCATGGGGAAGTGGGAAGGATACAATCTAAAAATATAAGTGACACACTTTGAACATACCTTAAATAAGGTGTAAGCTACGTGATTAGTGAATATCAATTCAGAGACAAGTTACACACTTTAAAATTGATAGAATGAGGGCAAAAGTCCACAAATCTTGAAAGTAGAAGAAATAAGAGAGCATTACTCTAGAGAAAGAAAATAATAATGTGCCCCAATAGAGCAGAATTTGAAAGGTTGATAAAGCAATTTTCCCCTAGTATCCCCAGTAGGGCTGATTTGATTGATGATTGGTCTAAATTTTCTAACCAAGAAGGGAAAATTGGAAAGCATAGCTTAAGGATATAACCTATTGCATAGATTAAAATATAAGTGGGTAAAAACATAGATGTGACAGTCTAATGATTGAAAAATCCATAATAACCAAGCATATGAGGATACATGAAGTGATGAAAGAAATAAATATAAGAATGAAGGTGGCTGAGATGAAATAAGATACTTAATGTATCCATGCACTACCTTCGTAGTCTATATGGACCTCAATCCAATGTAGTTCACCCAAAATTGGGAGAAAAAGTAATGAGGAATTAAGAATAGTAGAAAAATGGACCAGTGTGCAATTAGAATCATAATATATACCAAGAGATGCACATCTTGCATATAGTCTTATACGTAATCTATTGGTTTTTAGTTTAATTGATCACTTGAGAGCTGATCTTTGGAGCTGCATTGACTTTGAGACTTGAATCCAATACACTTGGTGCTTTCTATATCAAAAGTAAAATTACGCATCATAAGTATGAGTAACCTATAATGACATTGTATTTTAATTATAATGAGCTGATTCAAATGTGAATATTTATAACTAATGATAATGATAATAACTACCAATACTAGAGTTATAATGATTTACATTTAAACAAAAACAAAGACAAAGATTAAAAAAAAATGTAACCTAACTTAAAATCAAGATATGGACAATCAAGATTTAAGTGGGAACAAGAATGTATAAAAATAAAGCAATAAAAACTTACTAAGAAACATGAAAGAAAGATATGAATAATCAAGATCCAAGTGCATTTATCAAGATGTACTTGGAAAAATAAAACAAAAGAACAAAACAAAATAATAACCCAAAATATAGAAAGAACAAAACACTAAGAATAAACAATAAATGAAATGAACAAAATAAAACAAAACAAATGAGGAGACAAGGAAACAATCAAAACAACAATAAAAATCAAATAAACACACACAAACAAGAGT
The DNA here is from genome assembly GCA_037957365.1 of Torreya grandis. Lineage (NCBI taxonomy): Eukaryota > Viridiplantae > Streptophyta > Pinopsida > Cupressales > Taxaceae > Torreya > Torreya grandis. Next base: position 505,290 of record JARHVA010003410.1, on the reverse strand, counting down.
TAGTCACAATGTTAGTGCAAGTAGAAAATAGTTGTTTGTGTACACATAGTAAAGATGTTACTTTATACAATAAAGTAACAAGAGCAACAAACATAGAGTTACCTCCAAGTGATAGGGAAACAACAAGACAAAGTAAAATGGGGGAAAATAAGAAAATTAAGGAGGTGGCTGAGCTGACTCTAGATGTACAAGATAAGTGGACACTGCCTATATAGTTCCATGGATGCAAGGTCCAAAATGAACTTCAGGCCAAATGTAGTTCTCCTAGGAAATGGGATGGAAGAAAAGTGATGATAAGAAAAACATGATTTATGTTATATAATAAATAAGAAAAGTGGGCTCATAAAATGGTGAGAGTGTTCAAATCAGTACTTGTAAAATGGCAAAAATGTGGAGATCAAAATAAACAAAAGTGTAAGATAATGATTTTGTTTATTTTTGGGGATAAGTAATAGAAATGTAATATTAACAAGAGATTCAAGGAACTACCTAATTGAGGAGATGCACATCCATAGGTAAGAGTTATAAAAATAGCTAAACTAATTGCAACAATAGCTAAAGCCAGCTACAATGGCCTATGCTCACAAATTAGTGAGAGTAAGATCCTGATAAGTCAACAATGCCTACTAAATAAAAACAAAATAACAGTAGAATAGTATGTAGTGCTAGATAAATATGAAGAACCACTCAACAAGCAAAAACCATGAGTTGATGTTTTCATGTTCACTTGTCTATAAGAGGAAGCTACAAAATACTATTCACACTGAACTACTTTATAGAACTAGCATTGAATGTGTCTAGAAGGCCTATGAGTCATAATCAGGATCATAATTGGGCAAGGGATAAATTTTTTCAGGTTAGAATAACTAGGGTATAAAAAGAATATGGTTTTGAAGAGAATGGTCTAGGATAAATATGGTCCAAAAGAGTATGGTACAGGGTGGTATAAAAAGAGACAAGCTAGAGTATAAATGATCCAGAGTGCCAATGATCCAAAGTCTCAATTGTCTAGAATTGTAAAAGAATATGGTTCTCATAAGAATAGTCTAGGTTAGGTCACAAAAAAATGAATATGGTCCAAGATAGGACTATCTAGGATATAATGGTGGGATAAAATTACTTCAGCATAAATTTCCCCCAAGTAAGGGGTCTTGTAGACAATGTTTAAAAAGTTTTCAAGCATAGAAGTGCTTTAGATGCATAATGTTAATGGGTTCTATAAGTTATTCTCCACATGGAGTAGCCAATTAGTATGCCACCAATCCATAATTTATTGTGATCATATATGGGCCTAACTAATTGGGTTAGAACTTACCCTTCTTCTTACATTCAACATTTATGTTCTTTTGATTCTCTTTCAAAACCAAATCACCAATTTCAAACTCCCAAGGGCGAATTCACTTGTTTTATCTTCTATGCAATCTATTCTTATAGGCTCATAAATTGTCTAGGGTTTCCAAATGATTTCCATCAAGGATTTCTATTTCTTGCAACCTAGAGACTCTATAATCTTTATCATGTTCAATATTATCCAAAGATAATCACAATGAAGGTAACTCAATCTCAATCAGGATAATAGATTTTGTGCCATAAAAAAGGGAGTATGGAGTGGCTCCTATGGGGTGTAATGACTAGTATGATAAGCCCAAAGGGTAGAAAAAATTTACAAGCGCCAATTATGGCTAGTGTCATTGACAATCTTATTAAGTATAGCAACAATGGTTCTATTTGATGTCTGAGCTTGTCCATTGCCTTGCGATTTATATGTTGTGGATTTTATGTGCTTGATTTTGAATTTTTAACAAAGTTATTTAACATACTTGATAGCAGTGAAAATATGCTTATGTCCATCAAAAGATGTTTGATTTATTTTATCGATGAAATCAAGGCCCCATGTAGAAAATGGCTATGGTGTAGAGATTAACTATAGATGCAAAGAAGGTGCATGTATTAAATTTCCATGTTGTTGACAAATAACACACTTTCTCACATAATTTCAAACATCTATCTCCATTTTGGGCCAATATTAACATATTATGAGGAGATTTTTAGCTAAGACTACATTGTTGGTGTGGGGCCCATAAATTCCTCCATGAACCTCCTTAAGAAATAACTTAGATTCTCTTGAAGATAAATAATGAAGTAGCATTCCAACATAGCCTTTATGATAAAGCATGTTTGTAAGGAGGGTATAATAGGCTATGTGGTGAAGGAAAAGAATATGATGATTATTGGAAAGGTTAGGTGGAAATATGTGATCATGAAAATAATTATAGATGTCTTAAAACTAGGGTAGTTCAGGTGGGGGATTGGGACCAATAATAACACATACCCTTTTTGAATATGGAACAACATAAGCAGGCTATAGAATATTCTCAATGAGAAAATGACACTCTTTAGTAATGATATCAATCTGTATCATGGACCTAATTATTTCCATTACATAGATAAATTTGTTATTGGCCCACACTACTTATTCAAACTATAGATATTTAAAATGAGCTTTGAGATTATCCACAATATGAATTTAGGGTAAAATCTTGTCATCTCTAGTCTAATACTTATCTATGGTTTGATTGATAATCAATTGGGAGTCCCTATAGACCATTAAGTGACGGATATCCTACTGTAATGTAAGATGAAGTCCTATAATAAGTGCCTCATACTTAGCCATATTTTTAGTACAATGAAAATTGATATGAAACACTTTGGGAATTAGATCCCCTTGCAGTGTAATCAAAAAAATGTTGGCCCCAGATCCATGATAAATGAAGGAAACATAAAAATATAGTTTCTATTATTTAGGTTCATGCTACACTTCTTCTATTGTCATAATAGTATCATCTAGGAAGTCAAATCTGAGTGGTTGAGTGTCTAAAATAGGGCCTTCTACAAGTTGATAAATAATAACCTACCCCTTAATAGCTTTCTAATTTTGATACTCAACATCAAATTCAATTAAGAGCATGCCCCATTTATCCATGTAACATATGATAACTACTTTGGATAGTAAACATTTGAGGGGGTCCACTTTAACAATAACAATGGTTTTATTGTTCAACATATAGTGTTACAAATTTTGGGATAAAAACACCATAGCTAAACATGCCTTCTCAATAGGCATATAATTATGTTCATAATCCACTAGTGTGTGGCTCAAATAATAAACTGCATGCTCCTTTCCCTAATCATCATGTTGGGCTAAAAGTCTCCCCAATGCTTGTTCATTCACTAAAATATAAAGAAGTAATGGTTGGCCAGAAGTAATCGACATATCTCATCAAATTTGTAATTCTTGATTTTGTTTCCTATCTCTAATCATGACATAATTTCTTTCATCAAATTCCACTCTTACATGTTTTGTGCATTGGTAGGTGAAATATAATTATGTTGTGGTGGTATGTGCCCCAGTTGCATGGATTTGTTAGGGATATACACCCTACAATCTATAACTTTGTGTTGATTCACTCCTTGAGTTGAGTAAGTAAGCTTTTGATTTTTGGGTTGATCAACATTCCCTAAAGTCAGTCACCTTGAATTGTAAATGTTTTGTTAATTTTTTGGAGTCTGTGGTGTATTCACCAAAGTACACATTGGTTGAGAAGAACTTGACAAATTGCTTTGAAGAATTTCCTCAATACATACAGAGTGTTATGTTCCTTGATTTTACAAAGGAACAAGAGGTTCTTTATGATTGAAAAATATATGCTCCATGTCTGGTAAAGCATGTTGTGAAACCTCTTGAGACTTGGGTTGTTCAATTAAGACATCATCATCCATCTCAGGTGTGTTCTCAACTAAAGTGTGTTTTGTTGGTTCAACTACATTCCCTTGTTATTTTGAAGCATCATTATGTATGGAAGTAGAAACTAAAGATTCAATCAAGTTCAAAATAAGTTGGTCTACATATCATTGACTTATCTTATTGATCTTGGTGACAAAATATGGATCATTAGGTGTTGACTCTACTATCACTTCCTTTCCTTTGCTAGAAGAAGCAATGTTTGATTTCACAATGTGAGTGAGGAATTGTTCTCTATTTTTATTCTACCCTAACCAAGGTATGTAATTGTTCCATAGGAAATTTTGATGGCCATCTACCACTAGATTCAATCAATATCAGGAGTGCTTCATCTTTGTCCTCTAGGTGTTGATGTTAAAATAGTTTCTTTAGATCCTACAGTCATGGGAATGTCCTCAAATAACATAGAATTATCTTGTCCATCATAAAAGTGATTTTCTTCATATCTAGGGAAATAAAAGACCCTATTATGAGTTTATCTTTGTGTCATGTCTAGAAGATTATTTTCTACATTTGACAAGATTTGGAAAATGTTTGCAAATGTTAACAAGGTGTGTTTTGATTTTTTCCAAACAAATAACAAGGTAACAAGAGACTATAATAAAATAAAGGTGGCATAGTACCATGGAATTAGAAGAAATGGTTACAAAATTACTCAACTTTAGTGGATTGAAATCATCAAATTAAAAAAAGGTATGATAACTTTGAAACCTATAGTGTAAACTATTACACCAAACATAGGTTTAAAGATACTTCAATACCATAAAAGCTAGGGATAACTGCAATGAATTATGAATAGAAAATTTAGATTAGAGTCTTTATAATGAGGAAAGTAACAATTCAAACTAAGAAACTCAATATGTGAAAACACATAAGAATTCCTTTGTATAAAACTAAAACCAAATGGGTAGCACAACATCGCCACATGGTGATAGGAAGTAAAATTTGATCTAAAACTTAGAGCGTAAGTGACACACTAGATAACGTAAGTTCATAATGATCAAATGATGATGAGTCTATATAACGACCTTCAATCCAAATGGTAAATCATACCCAAGTTAACTCAAACCAAGTGCAAATGGAAAACTAATTAACACCTTAGCCTAGAACTTACAAAGGTGAGATTTTGAATTTGAATAAAAAATGAAGGACTTAGAGATTTTTTCAAAATGGTTTACGATCAAATGGCCATCATTAAAATTCTATTTAGATAAGGCAAACATAATTTTTAAATGAGGATTTGAATAAGACAAAATATGATTTTGATTTGGTCAGCAGAACACCTCTTTATTCATATAAAATGGTGGATAACAAATTTGTTTAGTTGACATGTTTTGGTTTAAAAAAATTTTAGACTCCAATAAGACTAAACAAGTAAAGGAAAAGACACAATACATTTAAGTATAATGTTCAAAGCCCTAAAATTGATAAGGCTACTTTGTATCACAAAATTGTATCTATATACGCGCTCTTGTGAGGATTTAAGTGTTAATCCAAAAATAAAATTCCATGAAGTAGTAGGGTTTTTACACACCCTTCTCCTAAGAGATTTTATGACTACATGGAACTTAGGGCTACTTTCCCTGTATAAATAATATGTCCACTTTAAGTGGGGTTATTCTAAAACTAAATTTTTGATCGTCTAGATGGTCTTAAGTGTGGTTAACACTAGAGATACCTCACATAAATTGAGTTCATATTGGCTAACCTACTATGCAAGGGTCTAATACTGTGCATAGCAATTCCATTTATGTAATTCTTAGTGGAATCCCCTAGTTATCTAGACCTGACTCAGGTCTTCATTATGATTAGAGACGCTAGTTGCTCAGCCTCCTGACAATCATAGTATATGTACCCTAATTTATATACCCTACTATACAACAGGGTTGAAGTAACGTCAGGAGATGAATTCTCGAGTCAAATATTCCCTAAATAACTCATGAGGAGGCTATAAAATCTTGGTCACAATCCAAGTTACATAAAAATAAAAGATAAAGTGAAAAGACTTTAAAGGTTGTGTGTAGATCACTTAAACCGTATGGGTTTTGGAGAGAGCCTTAACAACATTCTTTTCATTCCTTGGAAAAGAAAAAATTTACAAGGAAAGAGTGATTTTGGTCACCCAAGTTCCCTAAAGGGGATGGGGGGAGAGCATACACACATCCTTTATTTGTGAAAAACAAATAAGTATAAAAGATCTAACATAAACCAAAAAATTAGTTACTTTAATGCACCATATGGAAGTGTTTGTGAAATTATTAGCCCCTTGGCCTTAGTTTCAAACTTGTAAAACTTTCACAAAATTATCAAACATAAATACCTAGGTTCATTTTAAGGACCAAGTGGAAGTTTTTAAGAGTTAAACATTGTCAAATTGGCACTTTTCCATCATGTGACCTATAATTTTTAGAGGGTTTAATTTTGATTTGAAGCATAATTATCAATGAGAAAAGTAAGATTTGAAAACTTGCGCTCGGGTTTCTCTATTTTTATTACACAGAGACCAATGTTGGTCAACAATTATTGATACTGGTTACAATAAAATTGATGGTGGTTAGAACAGGGTAGATTCTAGTTAAATAATCGATGTCAGTTACCTATGAACCCTTAGGCAAAAAACTTTTTTGTCAAAAAACATTTATTAACCCAAGTTAGTATAAAATCTCTAGAAACCTCTGGATCCTGTAATAAGATTATTATATAGAGACTTGGTAAGATTTAAAATCTAGAATGATAACTTTCAACTCATAATAAAACTTAAAAACCACTTTTTTATACTATGTTTTGCCCTATACAGGGACTGATGTTGGTTAGATAGGATCGATGTTTGTTACAGAGAATCGATATCGGTCACTGTGTAAATTGTGTGTCAATAAAAGCACATAAACATGGGAAAAATAATTATAAAACTTGATTTTTAGAGATTTTAAAGCACGTTTTAGTAAATCTAAGAATGCCAAGTTGGTATCCTTGCTTGTATGGGATGCGTAGTCCCCCTGAGCATGCCAATATGTAGAGATGGGATCTAAAGTGAGTTAGATCAAACATTAATTAAGAAAACTCAAGAAATGCATAAAGAGCATAAATAACTAATCCAACTCCTGCAATGAGGTTTTTAAATGAAAATAAAGAGATATTTAAAGAAAGCATACACATTATAACTTCCCAAGAGCATACCACCTCCAAATGCAACTCAAAACATGATTTTCCCCTTGATTTGGTGCTCAAGTCTTTATCAATGATGAGTGGCAATGCTCCTCCATCATCTCAAGTGTACCAATGAAACCAGGTTCATGATATTTGACCAATGTTATGCCTATAGTGAAGTTATCCTATTGCAAATTAAGCATAATAACACTACAAAAATATGGCTTACATAATAATTTTAAACCAAAAGAGATTAAAAATGGTGGTCTTGGCCCTCCTATTTATAGATTTTTAGAATTGATCAGAATGAACCATGACCATGGATATTTAGATTAAGATGTGTGGCCATAAATTAATTCAATTTTGGAGGCTCAATCCAAAAATAACCTCATAAATATTTGGAAAGAAGGGGCATTAAAGAGGCATGGGAGGCCTTAAACTTGATATTTGTTGCATTTATGGCTTATGGATGCCACCACTCAAATGATGTCACTTGATGATACAGATATTAAAAATCAATTTCCAATTACAATATATTCAATAACTTTTATGGATTTTCTACTTAAGCTCTTGATTTGGATTGATTTGCCTATGTGTGATTAATTAAATTTTATGCAATTCTTTGGAAATTGGTTGAACATTTTAATCAAACTAGTTGAAATATCATATTACTAGGTCATAATTTTAATAGAGTGGAATTATAAGTAGGTATTTATTGTGTATAGACCAATATCCCATTTAGGACATCATCAATGTGAAATACCATATGCATGTGTCGTATGCACTTCCAAATTAGAATAATTTAATGGTTTAGAGCACCAAATTACATTTTCATCATTTTGACTCGAAGTGACTTAAGAAAAGTTAATAATCACATAAAATGCATTTCCCCATTTAGGGATACATTAGCTGAAATTGACACTTGTATATGACAATCTCAAACCATTTCGTGCATTTTAGTGATTTTGGCCCAAATTGTGCATTTGAGTGCACTTCGTGTAAGATTGACAATTTAAACACAATGGTGTTAAGAATTGGATGTATATAACTACATATATATGACTCCATGATCACACCCATGATGTTGGTGGCACATATTGTTGTGTCCCAAATTACCATGTAACACACATACTAAAATATGTCATAAACATTGGGCCACTTATCATAGAACTTCATACATCTCATGGTACTCTGATCCTGTACCTAAACTATACTGACCCATCTATGTGCATATATTTGAGGGTATTCCCACTAAGTATGAGGAATCCCAATAATATATGCCATAATAATGTGCTCAAACACCCAACAATGAATAAGTGGGGAAATTCCAATCCCACCTCTAAAATCCTCATGAGTAAATCTATACAAATCTTAATATATGTGCACCAATAACTCCATGAGTACATAGTGATATACTCCTCAATCTTGTAAATAATCACATATATCCTATGAGAAATAGACACTCCACCATAATTCACTGCTATAGGGGATGCCAATAAAATAACTAGAAAACTTTGCACTTGTGGAATAGAAGACAAAATAATATCTGACATTAATAGATTAGAATCACCAAATCAATAATGACACCCACAAGCTATCCTATTCAAGTACCTATGGGTGAAATCCTTACATCCTAACCCTATAACCTATAATAGCAACCTCATCCTTGTCACAATAATCTGAGTATCCACCACACATCCTCTAATGTAATTCTCATATCTATAGCCAATAAGTAGAAAATACATGTGTCTACATCCCATCTCTCCAATGTAAACATCATAGGGCATTATATCAAACCATCCCAATTAAATTAAGACTTCCCTCTTGATCAGAGTCTTCCTAACATCAGAAAGAGGTAATGCACGCATTTTCTCCATCATCTAACCACGTAGAGGCTCTCTACACCAAATGTCCTCCTAAAATAAGAAAAAACACATTCTTTTCATTAGAAATGATGCAATTTAAGTCTAAAATTAATAATATCTAACATACAATAATTTATGAGCTAAAACAAACACTATCACTACTTATAGGATGATAATGTCAGATAAGATTGTAAGATTTTTTACAAAACCATGTAGGGTCTTAACACTGCTAGCCAGTTGAGGATGAAGCTGTGACCAAAAATTCAAAATCTTAAAATTAAAATTAAAACAAATTAAAAAAAACTAAAGAAATTTTCAAAAAAATACTAAGGATTGACTTTAATACTCACCAATATGACATCCTCTTCTGCCTGAATCAGGGCCTCGATTTCCTCATATCAATTGCAAGGAATCACTCGCTTTTGAAGATTTTTTTCTAAAGTCAAAGCTAAATTTTCAATATTTTAAAATTTGCAAATTAATAGTAATTTCAAAATTTTAAAATTCTATATATATGTTCAAAAATGTCATACTACTATAGTATGACTTCAACATTATCAAAATGCATGGATTCCCATACTAAACAACTTGTATCCAGTTATCCATAGCTCCTTTTTCAAATACTTTTTCTTCCATGTGGAATATAATAATGTAATCTTCTATAATGGCCATGATTTGATATCATTATGATTTTTTTATTATGTTAGTGACTCATACTTTATTTCTCCATAGTAATTTGTTGATTAATATGACTACCCACACCAATTCTACACTAAATAAAATATTTTACTATTGACAAACATTGATAATAAACATTATCTAATCACAAAATAAATCAAAAATCATAGATACATTAGCTATTACTTTTGTTTTAATCTATGTACACAAGTTTCATCCCTCTCACCAAAATGGGGTATACATAGTCACTATCTCTACAAGCCTAATACACATGAGTAGTTGACTCAACACATATTCACTACACATAAAATTTGGACTCAAATTACAATTCAGATTAATAAATACATATACAATAAATTTTAGTTTTTCTCCAACTATGCTTCAGTTCATTAAGATTTTTTATATTACATTACCAGATTATCCACAATTGATACAAATTACATTCAAATTACACACATTTTTGTCATAGTAGGATCATGTTACATATATATTGATACATTATAGTTAATCATACTCAGATGACCTCATATTTTTCCCAAATTTTTGTATTCAGATAGGTCCACACCCTAAGGACTATAACACCATGTGTTGTTGTCCAAAATAATGTGATATTATCCAAGTTAAAATAGAAATAGTCATTTCAAACTATCACAGATTAACATAGTTACCACCATGTTTTACCTTAGGTAAACCATATATATTTTTTAGATTTGACATATATTTATATGAATAAAAAAGAATAGGGGCATGTGCATTACATATATTCAAATTTGGCACAATTTGTCTCAATTTTTATGTATATTATGATAATGGGGGCATGTGTACAACACATGTTTGCATAACTACATAATTATTTCTTAGAATTCAGATTTATTACTCAAATTATATTATTCAATACACTTAATTACTAGATTAAGGGAAAGTTCATGGATTATGGTCTCATCTCTCAATTTTTCCACTTAAGCTCTTAATTTGGATTAATTTACCAAAGTGTGATTAATTAAATTTTAAGCAATTCTTTGGTAATTGGTTGCATATTTTGATCAAATTGGTCAAAATGTCATAGTACTAGGATGTAATTTGACTGGAGTAGAATTAGAATAAGGTGCCAATTGTATATGGACCGATATCCTATTTATGACCTTGACAACACGAAATAACACATGCATATATCATTTACTTTTGAATTAGAAGAAATTAGTGGTTTAGAGATTCAAATTACATTTTCATCATTTTGACTTGAAGTGACTTAAGAAAAGTTAATAATCACATAAAATGCATTACCCCATTCAGGGATACATAGCTTGAATCAACACTTGTATATGACAAGTTTGAACCATTTGGCATGTTTTAGTGATTTTGGTACAAATTATGCATTTGAGTGCACTTCGAGTAAGATTTACAATTTTAACACAATGGTGTTAGGAATTGGATGTCTACATTTTGCTCCTATTTGAGAAGGCATGGAAAGACATTTGGGATGAAGTAAAGTCTTTTGAAATACAAGAGTTGTCAAGAAGAATTTGGAAGGAAATGACCCATGATGCCCACTTGAGAGGAAATACAAGGATGAAAGAGAAGGATGGGCTCTTGAAAAGAGATAAAAAAGTGAAATTAACCCATGGATGAGATTATATCCATATGAGCTAATACTTTCATGCATTGATTCTCAACGATCAAAATATAATTAGAATAGAATGGGCCCTAAGGTAGGGGAAGTGGGAAGGATACAATCTAATAATATAAGTGATACACTATGAACACACCTTAAATAAGGTGCAATCTGCATTCTTAGGGAATGATCAATCTTGAGACAAGTTACACACTTTAAAATTGATAAAAATAGGGAAAAAATGTACAAAGCTTAGAATTAGAAGAAATAGGAGCATGTTGATCCAGAGAAAGGAAAATAATAATATGCCCTAATAGAGCATATTTGATTAGTTGATAAAGTAATTTTACCCCAGTATGGCTAATTTTGATCACTAATAATTAAATTTCCCCCAATAGGGCCGATTTGATTGATGATTGGTCTAAATGTTGTGCTCAAGAATTGAAAATTATCAAGCATATCTCAAGGACATAATCTTTTGCATAGATTAAAATATAAGTGGGTGCAAACCTAGATGCGATAGTCTAGTGATCGAAAAATCCATAATAACCAAGCATATGAGGATGCACAAAGTGATGAAAGAGATGAATATAAGAATGAAGGTGGCCGAGCTGACCCTAGATACTTCATGTATCCAAGTGCTACCTATATAGTCCAAATGGACCTCAAGCTAATGTAGTTCACCCAAAAGTGGGAGAAAATGGAATGAGGAATGAAGAATAGTATAAAAATAGACCAGTGTTCAATTAGACTCATAATATATACCAAGAAATGCACATCTTGCATAGAGTCTTATACATAATACATTAGTGTTAAGTTTCATTGGTGCACTTGAGAGCTGATCTTTGGAGGTACATTGACTTTGAGACTTGGATCCAAAACACTTGGTGCTTTCTATAGCAAAAGTGAATTTATACATCATAAGTATCAGTAACCTAAAATGACATTGTATTTCAATTTCAATGAGCTGGTTCAAATGTGAATATTTATAACTAATGATAATGATAAGAACTACCAATGCCAGAGTTACAATGATTTACATTTAAACAAAAACAAATACAAAGATAAAAACAAAACATAAATGTAACCTAACTTAAAACCAAGATATGGACAATTAGGATTTAAGTAAGAATAAACATGTATAAAAATAAATCAAGAATAACTTACTAAACAACATGAAATCAAGATATAATAATCAATATCCATGTGCATTTATCAAGATGTACTTGGAAAAATAAAACAAAAGAACAAAACAAAATAGTAACCCTAAAGATCAAAAGAACAAAACACAAAGAATAAATAACAAATAAAAAGAACCAAAAAAATAAAACAAATGGGGAGACAAGGAAGCAATCAAAACAATAATAAAACGTAAATAAACACACACAAACAAGATTTAGTCACAATGTTAGTGCAAGCAGAAAATAGTTGTTCATGTACATGTAGTAGAAGCATTACTTTCTAAAACAACATAACAAGAGAAAGAGACACAAAGTTGCCTCCAAGTGATAGGGAAATAATAATACAAATCAAAATGGGAGAAAAGAAGAAAAGTAAGGGGGTGGATTAGCTTACTCCAATTGTACAAGACAAGTGTACATTGTCTATATAGTTCCATAGACACAAGGTCCAACATGAAATTCAAGCCAAATTTAGTTCTCTTAGTAAATGGGATAGATTAAATGTGATGATAAGAAAAACATGATGGATGTGGTAGAATAAATAAGAAAAATGGGCTCAAAAAATGGTGAAAGTGTTCAAATTAGTACTTGCAAAATGGCAAAATCATGGAGATCAAAATAAACAAAAGTGTAAGATAATGTTTTTGTTTGTTTTTGTCAATCATTTCTAATGTTTTTGTGTTTTTGGGGATAAGTAAAAAAAATTAAATATTAACAAGAGATTTAGGGAACTACCTAATTGAGGAGATGCACATCCATAGGTAAGAGTTCTAACAACAGCTAAACTGACTGCAATAATAGCCAAAGCTAGTTACAATGGCCTATGCACATAAATCGATGAGAGTGAGATATTAATAAGGAAACACCACCTAATAATAACAAAAAAATAACAATAGAACATTATGTAGTGGTAGATAAATTTTAAGAACCACTTAGTAGGCAAAAACCATGAGCTAAAAAATATTGTTCATGTTCAACTGCTTTATAGAACTAGCATTGAATTTGTCTAGAATGCCTATGAGTCATAATAAGGATCATAATTGGGAAAGGGATAAAATTATTTGGGTTACAATGACTTAGGGTATAAAAGAACATGGTTCTAAAGAGAATGGTCTAGGACAAATATGGTACAAAAGAGCATGGCCCAAGGTGGTATAAAAAGAGTCAAGCTAGAGTATAAATGCTCTAGAGTGCTAACAGTCCAAAGTTTCAACTGTCTAGATTTGTAAAAGAATATGGTTCTCATAATAAGGGTATAAGGTAAGTCAAAATAAAATGAATATGGTCCAAGATAGGATGGTACATGATATAATGGTGGGATAAAATTACTTCAACATAATTTTCCCCCAAGTAAGGGGTCTTATAGACAATGGTTAAAAAGATGTCAAGCATAAAAGCACTTGAGATGCATAATGTTCATGGGTTTTGGAAGTTATTCTCCACCTAGGGTAGCCAGTCAATATGCCCCTGATCCATAATTTTTTGTGATCACATATGCACCTAACTAATTAGGTTGGAACTTACCCTTCTTCTTGCATTCAACATTTGTGTTTTTTTTATTCTCTTTAAAAACCAAATCACCAATTTCAAACTCTTGAGGGATAATTCACTTGTTTTAGCTAATATGAAATCTATTATGATAGGATTTCAAGTTGTCTAGGGTTTTCAAATGCTTTCCATCAAGGAGTTTTATTTCTTGCAACCTAGAGACTCTATAATCTTTATCATGTTCAATATTATCCAAAGATAATCACAATGAAGGTAACTCAATCTCAATCAAGATAATATATTTTATGCCACAAAAAGGGGAATACAGAGTGGCTCTTGTGGGGTGAAATTACTTGTATGATAAGCCTAAAGGGTAGAAAAAAATTACAAGTGCCAATTATAGTCAGTGTCATTGCCAATCTTATTAAGTATGGTAAACAATGGTTTTGTTTGACGTCTTAGCTTGTCCATTGCCTTTTAGTTTATATGGTGTGGATTTTTTGTTCTTGATTTTGATTTTTTCACAAAGTTATTTAAAATCTCTATTTTCAAATGATCTAGCATTATCAGATATATTGGGATACCATATCGACAAATGATATGGTAATGTATAAACTTGGTAATTTGCTTCTCGATGACATAAGTGTGAGGAATGGCCTCAATACACTTATTAAAATACTTTATAGTAGTGAAAATATACTTATGGCCATCAAAAGATGTTAGATTATTTTCTTGATGAAATTGAGGCCCCATGTAGAAAATGGCCATGGTGTAGAGATCAACTGTAGTGGCAAGGAAGGTGCATGTATCAAATTTCCATGTTATTGATAAACAACACACTTTATCACATAATTGCAAACATATATCTCCATTTTGGACTAATAATAACTTCTTATGTGGAGATTTTTAGCTAAGACTACATTTTTGGTGTGGGGCCCACACATTCCTTCATGAACCTCCTTAAGGACTAACTTAGCTTTTCTTGAAGATAAATAATGAAGTAACATTCCATCATAGCCTTTATGATAAATAATGTTTCCAAGGAGGGTATAACATTCTATGTGGTGAAGGAAAAGAATTTGATGATTATTGGAAAGGTCAGGTGGAAAAATGTGATCATGGAAATAATTATAGATGTCTTAAAACCAAGGTAGTTCATGTTGGGGATTGGGAATAATAATGACACATACCCTTTTTTAATTTGGGAAGACATAAGCAGGCTATAGAATATTCTTAATGAGAAACTAACACTCTTTAGTAATGATATCAATCTGTATCATGGACCCAATTGTTGCTATTACATCAACAATTATGTTATTGGCCCACAATACTTGTTTAAACTATAAAGATTTAAAATGAGCTTTGAGATTTTCCACAATATGATTGTAGGGTACAAGATTATCATCTCTAGTATGATACTTATCTATGGTTTGATTGATAATCAATTGGGAATCCCCATAGACCATTAAGTGATGGATATCCCACTGTAATGTAAGATGAAGTCCTATAATAAGTGCCTCATACTCAGCCATATTTTTATTACAATGAAAATTGATATTAAATGCTTTGGGAATTAGATCCCCTTGAGATGTAATCAAGAAAATGTCAGCCCTAGATCCATGATAAGTGAAGGAACCATAAAAATATAGTTTCCATTATTTAGGTTCATGCTGCACTTCTTCTATTGTCATAATAGAATCATCTAAGAAGTTGAATCTGAGTGGTTGAGTGTCTATAATAGGGGCTTATACAACTTGATCAATAATAACCTTACCCTTGATAGCTTTCTAATTCTGATACTAAACATCAAATTCACGTAAGAGCATGACCCATTTTTACATAAAACCTATGAGAGCTACTTTGGATTGTAAAAATTTGAGGGGATCAACTTTAGCAATAACAATGGTTTTATTGTTCAACATATAGTGTTACAACTTTTGGGATGAAAACACCATAGCTAAACATGCCTTCTCAATAGGCATATAGTTATGTTCATAATACACTAGTGTGTGGCTCAAATAATAAACTACATGCTCTTTTCCATAATCATGATGTTGGGCCAAAAGTCTCCCCAATGCATGTTCATTCACTAAAATATAAAGAAGTAATGGTTGTCCAGGGGTTGGCAGTCTCAAAATTGGTAGGTTGGCCAAGTATGTTATGAACTTTGAAAATGTTGATTGACACTCATTGTCTCATTAAAAAGTGACCCCTTTATTCAAGATATGTGTAAATAGGTGGTACTTATTATCTAGTTGAGAAGTGAACATATGAATAGACTAAATCTTTCCTTGCAAGTTTTAGAGCTATTTACGATTTGAACGTGAAGGCATTTTAACAATGGCCTTGACCTTAGTAGGGTCAACTTTGATCCCTCTTTATTATACAATAAACCCTAGTGATTTTTTTGAAGTGTTGCCAAAGACACACTTCTTGGGATTTAGATAGACCTTATACTCATGAAGCCTATCAAAGATTCTTTGTAGAACATCAAAATGTCCAACATGCGATCATGACTTAGTTAGAATGTTGTCAACATAATATTCAACAATATTGTGCATCATGGCATGAAATATGATAGTCATATCACACTGATAAGTGGATCTAAATTTATTTAAGATAAAGGGCATGAATTGATAACAAAATCTTCCCCATAGAATGGTGACTATAGTTTTATGCTGGTCTTGAGCTATCTTGATCTGATTGTATCTAGAAAATCCATCCATGAGGGATAACATCTCATACCTATAAGTAGAATCAATGATCATGTCAATGTTAAGTAGAGGAAAATCATCTTTGGGGCATGCTTTATTGATATCTCTAAAATCAGTACAAAGACATATACCCTGTGGCTTTTTGTTGATAGGAACTATGTTTGATATCCATTCAGAATAGTCTACTTATCTAATGAAGCCTATTCCTAGTAATTTCTCCATTTCTGCTTTTACTAAAAGAGTAATGCATGGATGCATCCTTCACAATTTATATTTGACTAACTTGGCATCCATATGAACAATAAGGTGATTTACAACCAAGTCTAGGTCTAAGCCTGACATGTTGGAATATGCCCATGCAAAAATATCAATAAAATACTTTAAAATGGATATAATGTGATCTCACTCCTCCTCAGTGAGAGAATATCCAAGTTAAACAATTTTGGAAGCATCAGATATTCCCAAGTTCACTTCAATAGTGTTTACTACAAGGTATGTAGAACCATATTCTAGAATAGTAGGCAATGTGTGATCATGATCTTCTTCTACTACAATTTATTTTTGTTCCTACCAAAGATCTAGATAATGTGATAAATCTAAATCTACCAACTTAGGTAATGGCTAGTTAGTAAATATCTCAAGAAAATTAGGAGTAAGACACTCAAAGACTTGTTATTATTCTGACATGATGCTAGTACTGGCTATAGAGCAAGGAATTGATAGACCTTCTATGTCATTTAGGGATGAGCAAACTTTCCCATCCAAGAGTGCTTGAAAGAGGTTTTCACTCAAGGGCTTATATTTTTCTTTACTATTTCCCTGACCAATGAGTGCCTCAAAGAGGTTTTCACTAAGGACCTAAACATTTTATCTTTTTTATGACCAAAAAAGTTTACCTGCTCTCCAAAGTAGGCAGAAAAATCTAATAAAAAATCAAAGCCTTGCTTATAATCGCTAATTGGCAATCTGTCTTTCAGGCCCATAAATTTTATAATAGATTCTTCATTTTGGAATTCATCAAGGCATATAACTAAATTTTACTAGTCCTAATCAATGATTTTGAGATGGAAAAGGCATAAGGAATAATCAGGTGTCTTGGTCATAATGACATTTGAATCAAATAAGTCTATGTCAACAAGCTCATTGAAAAGATTATAATGGGATGCTACATCATTACCAGGAGTCTCATCACTACTCAATTCGAAAGAATCACTATCAAAAGTTATGAGGTCACCCCCAAGCGATATAAATTTGATACCTTAATTCAAATTAGGTTTACTAGCTGATAAAGGTTCCAAGATTCCTTGCACTTATGGGCTAAGGCCTTTTCTTTTATAATCAAAATTATCCATAATATGATTAATGATAGGATATTTTGAATTCTAAAAATAATCAATAATGTTTTAAGAATATATCTAGTATCCTTTATTAAAAGCTTCTCGATCCTAATTTGGTGAAGTAGCAGGGATAAATACCATTAGTGGTTTATGTGTTTATCTCTTCTTTTACCAAATCATGTTAGGTCTGCAAGGGATTTTGGAAGGTTTGGGTTTGCCAAATGATTTTGGAGACTTAGGTAACTTAGCAATATGGAAGGCATCCTTGAGATGGTACATAAAAATGCCCACATCCTCTAGAACAATCTATTTTTTAGGAGTTATGAGAAATGGATTAGTCAAAGTGGAAGTAAGGTCACTAGGGTTGATATAATTGGATTTAAGTAGATGTAAAACTATTTTTAAAATTTTTCTTTGTAATGAATTTAGAAACATGACAATAATTATAATTACAAAACTTAGCCTCTACATGTTTGCAATACTGATAATGCTGGAGATCAGTAGGAATGGTGACCTCGATCCCATCATGGGGAAACTTAAGGCACTTATGCAAAGTGGATGGAATAGAATATACTTCATGGATCCAAGGACGACCAAGAAGTATGTTATAAGGTAGCTCAATGTCCACAGTATGTAAGAAAGTGTGATGGGACATAAACCCAATAATTATTGGTAAACAAATAATACAAAAAGAATCCCTTTTATTATTATCATAAACCTTTATGGTGATCATCTCTAGGTAAATGTCTTTCATAGTGTAACCTAATATCTGTACCAGTTTGAGGGACACTATGTTTAGCCCTGAACCATTATCTATAATAACTTGCTTGATTTTATGGTTTTCAATGTTGACCTTAATATACAAGTGGTTATTATGTCTAGGACCAAGAGTGCACATGTCTTTTTGGTCAAAGGTAACCTTTCAAAATGAAAACAAATGCCCTACAAGTATTTGAAACTCTTCAGGGTTAATGTCTTAGGGAATAATAGATTATTGAAGGAGGTTATTCAAAACAGTTCTCTAGACTTTAGACGTACACAAAATATCTAAAATAGAAATTTGCATAAGGGTTTTACTCGGTTGGTCTAATAGACTATAATGCCTTTTAATAGTAGGACAAGATGATTTAGCCTTGTCTAATATAGTGTTCAACTTTGGATTCAAAAGTAGAATGTTTTTGTTGGGTTTAGTGGTAGAAGAAGAGGGAAAATGGACCTTAAGAGTAATTCATGAGTATCTAGTTGTGATTGCATAATATAGAGGTGGCAAGGAGCTATTATAATTAAAGGATGATGGAAAAGGGCCTTAGAGGGTGACTCATAGGCATCTAGTTGCATTAGAGAAATTTCAAGTTGATGAGGAGCCATTATAATTAGAAGAGGGATGAGGTCCAAAAATAATAACCTGCATAAACCGAGGTGCAATAGAATTGATTGAACTCAACATGGCATTAGTTGAGGATGAGGGTGTTGACCCGATAATAATGGGTCTAGTACTTCAAGAATCACATGATGGCTCACAAGTTTTAATAATGATAATGGCAATGTCATTTGTATAAATATGCCCCACAATATTATTGTAATCATATGGCATGTTGTTATAACATAGGTTATTATCATGGGTATTATGATCCTGATTATGATCATGCTAATTATGATTCTAACCATGATTCTGATTTTGCTATTGATTCTATCCTTGGTTTTGATTATTCCTTGCCAGTTGTTAATTATGTCTAGGAAAGGGATCTTTGTAGATGCCCATATATTGATTAGTGTTATGTAGAGAAAGTTTGATCTCAACTTCACCACTTTCAATAATATGTCACAATTGAAAATAATGATAAGCATCATGACCAATAAGATGATGGAAGTTGAAAAATTCATTTGCCCAGTACCAATTGGGTTTTGGTTGATGTTCAAGAAATGGCCTTGGTATAGGCCATACAATTAAATTATTTACTACAAGCTTTTGGAACACTACCTCAATAGGCTGTCCTAGTTTGCTAAAGACTCTATACCTATTATTGAATTCCCTTTATTGAGAGACTCTTTGAAAAGTTTTTGGTAGATAAGGTGGAGATAATTGAACATTTAGAGTTGGCATAGCCTACACTATTTGTATGTGTCTTGATTCAATTACTCCATTTCCAATCATGTTATTATTATTAAACCCCTTGGGTTTCTCTATTGTAATGGTTTGAATAGGTAATTGTGTCTGATTTGACATTTGACCCTATGAATAAATCTTAACAAAGCCTTTGTTAATAAGCACCTTCTCAATTTGCATACCCTTGTCTATAATTTATTCAAATGTGTTTGTATAATCAAGATGTAGATTGTGCACTACCTCAATGTTTATATTCTATACAAATATGTCAACCAAATATTTGTCTAGTAAATTATGTTTAATGCATCCAACTAATGCTCTCCATCATTGTAGATATATTTTAAAGATTTCTCTATCTCGCTATTTGAATTTTCACAAGTCAACTATAGTTAATTTATGTTCAATATTGTAAGAGAAGTAGTTGATAAATGTTTTAGACATATCATTTCAATCTGCCATTGATCCCTTGGGTAACTTAAGAAGCCAGTCTAAATCTTGTCTCGCTAAACTTCATGGAATCAAAAAAAGTAAATAAATGATACTATAAATTACGTCTTTGCATAATTAAAAAAATGCTTGAATGGGTTCACAAGGATCACCCTTCCCTTTGTACTTGTCAAATTTGGGTGCCTCAAAGTGAGGTAGAAAAAGGACTTAGAGAATACTCAAAGTGAACAGATATGGACATATCTCATCAAATTTATACTTCTTGATTTTGTTTTCTATCTCTAATCATGGCATAATTTTTTTCATCAAATTCCACTCTTGCATGTTTGGTGCATTGGTAGGTGGAATATAATTATGTTGGGGTGGTATGTGCCCCTGTTGCATGGATTTTTTAGGGATATACACCCTACAATATATAACTTTGTGTTTATTCACTCCTTGAGTTGAGTAAGTAAGCTTTTGATTCTTGGGTTGATAAACATTCCCTAAAGTCATTCAACTTGAATTGTAAATGTTTTGTTGATTTTGGGGATCCATGGTCTATTCACCAGAGTATGCATTGGTTGATAAGAACTTGCCAAATTGATTTGAAGAATTTACCCAATACATATTGAGTGTTTTATTCCTTGATTTTATAAAAGAACAAGAGGTTCTTGATGATTTAAAAATGTATGCTCTGTGTCTGGTGAAGCATGTTGTGAAACCTCTTGAGACTTGGGTTGTTCAATTAATACATCATTATCCATCATAGGTGTGTTCTCAGCTAAAGTGTGTTGTGTTGGTTCAACTACATTCCCTTGTTCTTTGGAAGCATCATTGTGTATGGAAGTATAAACTAAAGAGTTAGTCAAGTTCATAATAAATTGGTCTACATATCATTGACTTATCTTATTGATCTTGGTGACAAGATCTGGATCATTAGGTGTTGACTCTACTATCACTTCCTTTCCTTTGCTAGAAGAAGTAATGTTTGATTTCAAAATGTGAGTGAGGTATTGTTCTCACTATTTTTCTTCTACCCTAACCAAGGTATTTAATTGTTCCATAGGAACGTCTGATGGTAATCTACTACTAGATTCAATCAATATTAGGAGTGCTTCATCTTTGTCCTCTAGGGGTTGATGATTAAAATAGTCTTATTCAAATCCTAAAGTTATGGGAATGTCCTTAAATACCATAAAATTATCTTGTCCATCATAAAATATCTCTTCTTCATAGCTAGGACCATAAGAGACCCTATTACGAGTGTACCTTTGCATCATGTCTAGAAGATTGTTTTCTACATTTGGAAAGATTTGGAATATATTTGTGAATAACAAATAACAAGGTAAAATGAGAATATAATAAAAGAGAGGTGGTGTAGTACCAAAAAATTAGAAGAAATGGTCACAAAATTACTCAACTTTAGTGCATTAAAATCATAAAATTAGAAGAGGGTATGATAACTTAAAAACCTATAGTGTAAACTAGTACACCAAACGTAGGTTTAAAGATATTCAAATACCATAAAATCTAGGGACAACTTAGATGAGTTATGATTAGAAAATTATATCAAAGTCTTTTTGATGAGGAAAGTAACATTGCAAACTAAGAAACTCAATATATGAAAACACATAAGAATTCCTAAGTATAAAACTAAAACCAAATGGGTAGCAGAACATTGCCACATGGTGATAGGAAGTAAAATTTATTCTAAAACTTAGTGCGTAAGCGACATGATAGATAACCTAAGTTCACAATGATCAAATGATGATGAGTCTATATAATTATCTTTAACCCAAATGGTAAATCATACACAAGTTAACTCAAACCAAGTGAAAATGGAAAACTAATTAACACCTTAGCCTAGAACTTAGAAAGGTGAGATTTTGAATTTGAATAAAAAATGGACTTAAATATTTTTTCAAAATGGTTTAGAATCAAATGGAAAACATAATAATGATGTTTAAATAATATAAACATAATATTTAAAATGAGGATTTGAACAAGGCAAAAGATGATTTTGATTTGGTCAGCATAACAACTCCTTTAAATAAAATGGTGGATAATAAATTTGTTTGGTTGACATATTTTGGTTTACAAACAAGTTTTAGACTCGAATAAGACCTAGAGAGTAAAATAAAAGACACAATACATTTAAGTATAACATTCAAGCCTTAAAATTGACAAGGTTGCTTCGTATCACTAAATTTTATCTATATACACGCTCTTAGGAGGATTTTAAGTGTTAATCCAAAAAAAAAGGTGCATGAAGTAGTCAGGTTTTTACACCCCCTTCTCCCAAGAGATTGTATGAATACATGGAACTTTGAGCTACTTGTGCTATATAAACAATATGTCTATGACAAGTAGGTTTATTCTAAAACTAAATTTTTGATCTTCTAGATGGTCCCAAGTGTGGTTAACACTAGAGATGCCTCACATCAATTGAGTTCATACTAAACCTACTATACAAGAGTTTATTCCTTTGCATAACAATTCTATCTGTGTACTTCTTAGTAGAATCCCCTAGTTATCTAGACTTGACTTAGGTCTTCATTATGATTAGAGAGGTTAACCACTAAACCTCTTGGTAATCTTAGTATACGTGCCCTAATTTATATACCCCATTATAGAATGAGGTTGAAACAATGTCAGGAGATGAATTCCCTAGTCAAAGCTTCCCTAAAGAGCTCATGAGGAGGCTATGAAATCCTACTCACAATCCAAGTTGCATAAAAATAAAAGATAAAGTGAAAAAACTTTAAAGGTTATGTCTAGATCACCCAAACCATATGGGTTTTGGGGAGAGCCTTAACAACATTCTTTTCATGCCTTGGACAAGTAAAAATTTACAAGGAAAGAGTGCTTTTGGTCACCCAAGTTCCCTAAAGGGGACGGGGGGAGAGCATACACACATCCTTCATTTGTGAAAAAGAAATAAGTATAAAATATCTAATAGAAACCAAACAATTATTTACTTTAATGCACCAAATGGAAGTGTTTGTGAAATTTTTAGCCCCTTGGCCTTAGTTTCAAACTTGTAAAACTTTCAAAAAAAAATCAAACATAAACACCTAGATTCGTTTTAAGGACCAAGTAGAAGTTTTCAAGAGTTAAACATGGTCAAATTTGGCACTTTTCCAGCATGTGACCTATAATTTTTAGAGGGTTTACTTCTGATTTGAATTATATTTATCAATGAGAAAAGTAAGATTTGAAAAATTGCTCTCGAGTTTCATTATTTTTATTACACAAAGACCAATGTCGGTCAACAATGATCGATGTTGGTTACAATAAAACTGATGGCAGTTACAATAGGACCAATGCTAGTTGAAGAATCAATGTCAGTTACCTATGAACCCTCAGGCAATTTTTTTTTTGTAAAAAGACATTTATTAACCCAAGTTAGTATAAAATCTCTAGAAACCTTTGGATCCTACAAAAATATTGTTATATAGAGACTTATTAAGATTTAAAATCTAGAATGATAACTTGAAACTCTTAAGAAAATTTAAAAACTATTTTTTTTACTATGTTTTACCCTATACGGGGACTAATGTTGGTTAGATAGGACTGGTGTTGGTTATAGAGAACCAGTACTGATCACTGTGTAAACTATGTGTCAACAAAATCACATAAACACGAGAAAAATAATGATAAAACTTGATTTTTAGAGATTTTTAATCACTTTTTAGCAAATCTAAGAATTCCAAGTTGGTCTCATTTCTTGTATGAGATGCGTAGTCCCATTGGGCATGCCAATATGTAGATATGGAATCCAAAGTGAGTTAGATCAAGAATTATCTAAGAAAACTCAAAAATTGCATAAAGAACATAACTAACTAATCCAACTCCTTCAACGGGGTTTGAAAATGACAATTAATAGCTATTGAAAGAAAGCATATACATTATATGTTCCCAAGAGCATACCACCTCCAAATGCAGCTTAAAATGTGTTTTTCCCCTTGATTTGATGCTCAAGTCTTTATCAATGATGAGTGGCAATGCTCCTCCATCATCTCAAGTGCACCAATGAAACTAGGTTCATGATACTTGATCAATGTTATGCCTATAGTGAAGTTATCCTATTGTAAATTAAGCATAATAACACTACATAAAGATGGTTTGTGGAGAGAATTATACATAATAAATTTAAACCAAAAGAGCTTAAAAATGTTGGTCTTGGCCCTCCTATTTATATATTTTTAGAATTGATCAGAATGAACCATGAACATGCATCTTGAGATCAAGATGTATGGCCATGAATTAATTCAATTTTTTAGGGTCAATCCAAAAATACCCTCATAAATATTTGGAAGGAAGGGGCATTAAAGAGGCATATGAGGCCTTAAACTTGATATTTGTTGCATTTATGGCGTATGGATGCCACCCCTCAAATGATTTCAATTGATGATGCAAATAGTAAAAATCAATTTCCAATTAAAAGATATTCAATAACTTCCATGGATTTTCCACTTAAGCTCTTGATTTGGATTAATTTGCCTTTGTGTGATTAATTAAATTTTATGCAATTATTTGGAAATTGGTTGCACATTTTAATCAAACTAGTCAAAATGCCATATTACTGGGTCATAATTTGAATAGAGTGGAATTAGAAGAAGGTATCTATTGTGTACAGACCAATATCCCATTTAGGACATTATCAACATGAAATAACACATGCATGTGTTGTGTGCTTTTGAATTAGAAGAATTCAATGGTTTAGAGCATCTAATTATAGGTTCATCATTTTGACTCGAAGTGACTTAAGAAAATTTAATAATCACATAAAATGTATTGCCCCATTTAGGGATACCTTAGCCCAAATTGACACTTGTATATGACAATATTGAACCATTTAGCACATTTTAGTGATTTTGGCCCAAATTGTGTGTTTGAGTGCAATTCAAGTAAGATTGATAATTTAAACACAATGGTGTTAGGAATTAGATGTTTAAAACTACATATCTAGGGTTTCATGATCACACCTATGATGCTAGTGGCACATCCTATTGTGTCCTAAATTTCCATGTAACACACATACTAAAATATCTCGTAAACATTGGGCCACTTATCATGGAACCAATAGATAACTTGAATCCTCCACGACTATGGGCCATGGTTAGGCCACTTGACAAATACCTTTATAGGGCCTCCATATGATCATGTCTTAATTCAAATCATCTAATAACCTCATACATCTCATGGTACTCTGATCCTATATTTAAACTATACTAACCCATCTATGTGCATATATTTGAGGGTATGCCCACTAAGTATGAGGAATCCCAATAGGACATGTCACAACAATGTGCTCAGATACTTGATAATGAATAAGTGGGGAAAATCCAATCTCACCTCTAGAATCCTCATGAGTAAATCTATACAAATCCTAATATAAGTGCACCAACATAGTACAACCCCATGAGTACATAGTGCTATACTCCTTAATCCCCTAAATAATCACATACATCTTATGAGAAATAAACACTCCACCATGATTCACTACTATAAGGGATGCCAATAAAATAGCTAGAAAATTTTGTACTTGTGAAAAGAAGACAAAATAATATCTAAAAATAATAGATTAGAATCACCAAATTGATAATGACACCCACAAGCTCTCCTAGTCAAGTACCTATGGGTGAAATCCTTACATCCTAACCCTATAACCTATAATACCAACCTCATCCTTGTGATGATAATTTGAGTATCCACCACACATCCTCTAATTTAGTTGTCATATCTATAGTCAGTAATTAGAAAATACATGTGTCTACATCCCATCTCTCTACCAATGCAAACATCATATACAAATCATAGGGCATTAGATCAAACCATCCCACATAACTCAAAACTACACTCTTGATCACAGTCCTCCTAGCATTAGAAAGAGGTAATACACACTTTATCTCCATCATTCGACCACGTAGAGACTCTCTACACCAAATGTCCTCCTACAATAAGAAAAACACATTTTTTATTAGAAATGATGAAATGTAAGTCTCAAATTAATATCTAACATACAATAATTTATTTTGACATATGAGCCAAAACAAACACTATCACTACCTATAGGATGACAATGTCAGATAAGATTGTATGATTTTTGACAAAGCTATGTAGGGTCTTGACACTACTAGCCAGTTGAGGATGAAGCTATGACCAAAAATTCAATTTTAAAATTAAAATATAAAACAAATAAAAATAAGTAAAGAAATTTTTAAAAAACTACTAAGGATTGACTTTAGTACTAACCAATATGACATCCTCTTTTGCCTAAATCAGGGCCTTGACTTCCTCATATCGATTGCAGGGAATTGCTCATTTTTGAGGATTTTTTTCTAAAGTCAAATCTATATTTTCAATATTTTTAAAATTTCAAATGAATAGTAATTTCAATAATTTCAAATTCTATATATATTTTCAAAAATGCCATACTACTATAGTATAACTTCAACATTGTCAAAATGCATGGCTTCCCATACTAAACAACTTGTATCCAGTTATCCATAGCTCCTTTTTCAAATTCTTTTTCTTCCATGTGGAAGATAATAATGTAATCTTCCGTATTGCCATGATTTGATCTCATTATGATTTTTTCAATATGCCAGTAACTCATAATTCATTTTTCCATAGTAATTTGTTGATTAATATGATTACCCACACCAATTATACACTAAATAAAATATTTTACTATTGACAAACATTGGTAATAAACATTGTCTAATCACAAACTAAATCAATAATCATAGATACATTAGCTATTACTTTTGTTTCAATCTATTTACATAAGTTTCATCCCTCTCACCAAAATGGGGTATACATAGTAACTATCTCTACAAACCTTATACACATGGGTAGTTGTCTCAACACATATTCATTACACATAAAATTTGGACTCAAATTACACTTCAAATTACTCAATACATATACATTAAATTTCAGTTTTGCTCAAACTATGCTTTAGTTCATATAGATTTTTTAGAGTACATTACAATTTAACTCAGATTATGCACAACTGATACAAATTACATTCAGTATGGCTCATGTTACATATATATTGATACATTATAGTTATATCATGCTCAGACGACCTCATATTTTTCCCAAATCTTTGTATTCAGATAGGTCCACACCCTAGGGACTATAACACCCTGTGTTGTCCAAAATAATGTGATATTATCCAAGTTTACATAGAAATAGTCATTTCAAACTATCATAGATTATCATAGTTACCACCATGTTTTACCTTAGGTAGACTACATATTCTTTTTTTAGATTTGACATATATTTATATGAATCAACAAGAATAGGGGCATGTGCATTGCATATGTTCACATTTGGCATAAATTGGCTTAATTTTTATGTATATTATGATAATGGGGGCATGTGCACAACACATGTCTGCATAACTACATAATTATTTCTTATAATTCAGATTTATTACTCAAATTATATTATTCAGTACACTTAATTACTAGATTAAGGGCATGTGCATGGCTTATGGTCTCATCTCTCAATTTTTGCACTAGATTATAAAAAAGGAATGGTACTTTCATGTCATTATCTATCTTTTTTATACTAGACTCGACTTATATTATATTTACTGTATTTTTTTCTAGACAAGTCACTAATTTTTCAACATAATGAATCTTATAGTCTTCTATAATTGTAGATTTAATTTTTGCACTAGTACCCATTATATTGAATTATGTGGGGTTAAAGTTAAATAATGTTTTAATTCTAGACACATCTCTAAAGTAGTAAGGATTGGGTGGAATATCATCTTGGATCTTCATGCAATAATGATTTACTTATATTTTACACATGGACTCTACATTCAAGGTTCATCTCTACAGACAATACTCAAAGTCTTGTTTGATTTTATGGCCAAGTAGAGAGCAAGATTAGAGATAATATTTTATTTTCATGGGTTGATTATGTTGGATCCATGTAATTTACAATTGAAATCCAAGCATATACGACACATGTAAGCTCAGGTATCACTTTTCTTCCTTTTACTCTAGTTCTTTCATTTTATTACATTACTAGAACAAAATGGGGTAAATATAGACACCAAATTTGGTTAAACAAACATAAGTACTATGTCTTTTTGTGACTTGTTAAAACTTATGATAATAAATAATATTCTATTGGCACATATTTTATAAGTCCCACATCTTTTCCTTGGATATCATGTTGATTTACATTTTGAATTTTTACAAGTGCTATTTTGATATTCAAACTTTTATGCAATTCACATGGATCCATATTTTTTCCCTATTTAATATTTTTATTTTTTGATTATTAAAAAAAATTGATCTATATAGATAAGCACACCTTGCATGATTATCTAAAAACTATGGACTTGTCCTAACATCTCTTTCGATCTTTGTTTTAGGGCATGTTTCATTTGGGTCTCATTTTATGACTATTTTATCCAAATTGAGTCAGTTTCGCTCCCTAATAAGTTAATAAATTTTGAATTAGGAGTTTTTTGTATATAGAGTTTTCAAAGGAATTTTAAACCTAACATTTATCTACTTAACAAGCATAATTTAAATAAAGACACATCACAACAATCTCTACATAGTAATTTCAATATTTGAATTTTATATTATTACATCTACATTGCATGCTTAAACCAAAGATGGACCTAGGTGAAAGAGAATTTACATTCACAATGCATATGATTTAGTCACATAAAAAGAGTAGGGGAGAATTAAATTGTCCTGAGGCCGATTTGGGATATGCATGTAACACTCAATTATAGGGGGTTTTTGAGGCCAACTGGACTCTTCCCTTAACCTTGAATCCCCCCTTTTCTATTTGATTTATGTTTAGTTTATGTGAAGGATCTTGCTAGGGATTTTGAAAGGAAGAGAAGGTAAAATACATGTCATAACATGTGACTATTTATATTTAGTGGGTTGAAAAGCATCTATAGTGCACTTTTTTATAATTTATACATTTATACAATTGCCTATAGAATTCAACATTGAATGAAGATGCACTTGAGGATCACCATGACCATTAAATAATTTGAATAATGGAATGATAAGGTCATGTGAAAAAGGCATAGCCAATATAAATTTTTAGATAGGTCTATGGGTCATTAGATTGTTATTCATTCTAACCTTAAATTTTTCTTGTTCCAAGGATAAAATACACACTTATATTTGAAAATTGTTTAACCCTTTTTAAAATTAAGGGTTATGGGGAAAAGGATATTCAAGAGTGAGATAACCTATTCCTAAAATCATGCCAATTAAATGATTCGGTTTATAATAGTCAATTTTAGTGTTGAATTACTAAAATACTAAATATAGAAAGTACAATATAAAATAATATTTTGATTGCATAATCATGAAGAATAAATAATACTTAGCTTATGTAATGATGCATAAACAAATATGAGATGTATAGGTGTGGAAATAGGTTATTTTATGTCCAATAAATATGCATTATATTCAATAAATATTCTTTTTGGCTGCCTAAACACTTGCATCGACATTACTATCTGAATCCTAACATAACTGTCTTATACAACATGTCATTATATCAAGATGCAATTATTTAGGTATTTTTATGTTTTCTACCACATTTAATCTGACGTATCTAAATCTCATTCATAAGATATATATCACTATTTGTATCTCAAATCATAGTTATCCACCTTAGGTTAGGTTACCTTGACAAAAAATGGTTTAGTGGGATCATGGTGTTGAGCTTCCTTTAAATAACCCTTAGTCAATAAGTGTTGTCTACATAGCCAATACTCAAAGGAGGGCCTCAAAATTATGTAGTTCTCCCCTATGTATGGGAATGTACGTACACAAGGGTGAAATATACTTTATGAAGATGCTATAGTGATATAGATTTTAACTTGACAAATATAGCTCATGGGTTATCTTTTCAGTGCTTCAGACATGTAGTATGACTACTCTTATGATTGATATATAAATAAAAATGATTAGGGGAAATAGTTTTGTTATGAAATTGATTGATTAAGCTCTAAATAGGTGTTTTATTGGTAATTTATAGATGTTCAAATGAATTATATTTGAATTGTATTTATAATATCACTTTTGAAATAATCTTCATATAAGGGTTAATGACATTCTTAGGCCAACTTGTACACATCGAAATATTTGAAAATTTGAGTGTTTTTAGGGTAAGGAAACTTCTATTGGAGTAGGGATAATATTTTTAGTGCTACTATCCTACCTTGAATGTAACCATTCAATATGGAGGAAAGTTTTTGAGGTTATGTAGCTGATATTGAAGGATACATACCATATTTTAGGCATTTAGTGGTTACTAGGTGATCTAGATAATCAAAACAATCAGGGTTGGACTAAGAAGTAAGTAATTATACCTAGTGCAGTGGCATGGATGAGCCTTTTGGCCACAAAGAAGGTCAAAATTAAGGGTACATCCTTGATATATATTTATCAAGTGTACATGAATAGTTTAACATATAGATCCAAATTTAAGCATCTACATAAATTACCTACTTATGCATCATAATGACTATCTCATGTGTAGGAGTGGTTGCACTCTTTATAGATTGATTCAAATGTTCATTGTTACCATTGATGATGGATGTAGGTACACTAATTTTAATAGGAGTAATAGTCAAATAATTATCAAAAATCATGTTAGAGGTAGAAATAAAATCATAAACCATACGGGTGTCTAGATGAGAAACACTTATATTCATGACCTATTTATCCTTATGTATCATTTTATATAAAAATTTAGGGATTGCATGAAATTTTTATTTGAAAGAGATTGAAATGTGTTAATTAGTGTTTGTATCCTTTAAAAATTTAAGATTTTGCAATTTAACATCTAAGAAAGACAAAGTACCCTCATCAATTTCACTAATGTAGACCATGATGATAAATAAACAATGATCACAAAAAAACTATATGAACTCTATGGATATAATGGTTGAATAAAATCTAAGATCAAAATTTGTAAATAAATGAAATTAATAAGCCATGATGGAATGAGGGTATAAAAAACCATAGGTTGAATGTTCAAAAGCATCGGGGTTCGCCATTTACATTTATCCTGATTCTAATTAAACTAAAAATAAGAATAAACTAATTGAAATGAAATAAATCTAAGCATTAATCCATTAAATTATATAATTAATATTTATCTAATAGGATAAGCTTAATAATATGTCCAAATGAAATAAATAAAACTAAGTTATGAAAGGTAAATACAAAAGGTTAAGGAATAATCACACATGATTATTGTTCTAGAATGCTAGAATTTCAAAATGAATATACTGACTATTTAGATTATGCTCTTGAAATATGAGACTCAACAACATATTTTGGGTAGACATTTACTCTTTGTAAGTTTTTCCTAGTTAGACTCAGCTTGGTCAGAATCATAATTGTCATGCCTATCTCTATGTTTCCAATTATTACCTACATAGGGTTGTTGAACCTCATTTTTATATCACTACATTATCTCTTTTATAATACTTTTGTACATTTACTTAATTATTATTTTAGGTAGAATATGAAAAATTAATGTTCTTATTCTTTGACCTAGCTTGAAAATCTAAAAAAAAAAAGATTTATGGAGTTGGAAAACCACCGAAGTGATATCCCATAGGCTCAAAATCACATCTCCACATACTTTTGTGAGTATGTGGATGGACTAAATCAAGTGAGGGTTTTTAACATCCTCTTACCAAGAAGTGATAATGCAAACATGTGAAAGCTAATACCCTCATTTGACACAAGTGATATGATGAGATACCAAGAAGAACAACTCTATTGTAAGTGTGGAATATATTACTGAATGAAACTCAAATTGAAGTAGGAGGAATGATGTTTGATGCTTTAATTTAGACTTGTCCTTTGATAGTCAAATCTTTGTCAGGAATCTAGAACAACAAACATGCTCTGATACCACTTGTCAGGATTGCGAAACACCGAAAGCATACAATTGATTACCAAACTTCAAGCAACTTAATATGCGGAAATAACCAGAATCAACAAGTAACTAGAATTCAAAGTAACACAGCATATGAGAGACAATACACAACTTGTATTAACACTTTATACAGAAAAGAATACAATAAAGAAGATGCCACTTCTTCTCCACCACCTTACAGAGGTTTCCCACACCTCAAGTGAACAGTAATTCTTCTCCCCAAAGCTCTCCCTCTCACAGGGCCCAACACCCAACTCAAATACAGAGTTGGTGTTCACCTCCCGTGCTCCACGCACACCACAAGTGCTCCATGCACTCCACAAGCACTCCACGTGCTCCACAAGTACTCAAGGTACTTCAAATAGATCTCCCATGAATCTGAAACAACCTGCAATTCAACAGACCATACTTATGAAAGGAACTCCCTTGCCTTCCTCTCTTGCTCTATCCGAGTACACCCCTGTACTCCAAGTAGATCCTGCCTGATACTGCTCCCTGTTGTGTTGCTGTCTATATGACCTTACACACCTACAAATCAAACAACGGTTCTGTTCACCTATGAACCTCGACCTTGCACACACATACACCTGCAGATTAATGATCTTACTTACCATGTAGATCTCCTATATAGGCCATGCAACTGTGACCAAGATCCTACACTCCTGAAGAATCCAGCTGACTCTCCAAACCAGCACCAACACACCTGGTACTGAGGCACTAGGAGGAACGCACCATTGCTCTACCTCACACACAGAAGGAGCTTATAATTATGCTCTCTTACTCCCTAGCACACTTTTCCAATACAACCATGAGTCTATTATATAGATCTCATCCAAACAATAATTAGACATCTAATTACAATAATTAGATCCACAGCTCTCAGTCTAAAATTAGATCTCTTCATGCAAACACTTGGTTCGTTAGCTAACTACCCGTAAATAGCTCACAGTCAAACCACATAGGCGACCGACGTCGGTCCCTGTCTGCCTGGGGGTCACCGACGTCGACCGATATCTGACCGACATCGGTTGCCTTCCTACCCTATCCTGCCGACGTCGGTTGGCCTGACCAACGCCGATGTCTCTGACACTCAGCAACTCTCCTGCAACCTCCTCTCCTGTTTGCATCAGTGAAGCTTTTAGCTCCACAATCCTAACAATCTCCCACTTGGAGATAAATAGCTACACTGTACCTGTACCTGTGCTCTGTCTAATCTATTTCCTGGTTTGTATCCCTCTTCAAGCTCCCACCTGAAGACAACCCACCACACATCCCATGGTGTACCACCTGTCATCCGAGTACCCTGCCACATCCGAACCTACAAATCCATGTAGTGAAGTCCTGACCCTGCATAGCAACACCTGCTGCCGGTCCATCTCAAAAACTTGAGAACCCACTTCCCCGAATTGGCTCCTAACTCTGACAGCTCCCACTGCATGGGAATACTTAGGTCTATACCAGACCTCATGTGATTTCAGACACTGTACCTATCCAGCCCTTAGTGTGCTCCAGTTTTGCATCCCGAACCTCGCCAACACCTGATTCACATCAGCTCCCACTCGAGACAAAATCAACCTGTGATCTCCATGCCTCCCATGTCAAAGAATTTCACTGCTCCAAACTCCTCCTGACATGCCACTGAACTAATCTTACCCTTAGCTCAGCAAAACCTTGTATGTACTAACCCTGCTAGCAAATATACCATCCACATACAGCAACAGAATGATGTCGTGACTCATCATCCACCTGGTAAGGCAAACCACAGTAGTTACCTGACACTGACTGAAGCCATGCTTCGTCCTCCACCTGTCAAACCTGGTACGACTGTCCTACAGCTCCTCAAGACCATATGCCTGGTCTTCCATCTCACGTATCCATTCTCTCTATTCTTCTACTAAGGAATCCATTCGTCTCTGTGCTTTCATCCAGCTGGAAAACCTGCCAAAACTCCCGTCTGGTTCTGCATCATAATCCTGCCTAGCTCACACCTGTTTCCTGGATCCTTCCTGCTCTACAATCAGCAACAAGTATGAAGAAGAGGAACACGAATTTGAGGGCCTACTTACGCCTTCAATCCTCCATATGGGTGTTTGAGACTCCTTGACAGCATGCTGTCCACCCAAAATTTGTTACAGTGACCGACCTCGGTCACCCCATAGTCTGCATCCGACTGACGTCGGTTCCATGCATCTGTACCTGACTACCAACCTGCCAATGCTGGTGTCCCTGCTGCCGACATCAGTCCTCCTGACCGACATCGGTCTTACTTACTGCCGACGTCGGTATCATGACCGACGTCGGTCTTACCCTGCCTGACATCGCTGGCTTCGGTCTACACATGACCGACATCGGCACCTGTCTGTTCGACGCCGGTTCCTTCTGACCGACGTCGGTATCTGTGTTCACCTGTGAGTGATGACTTTTTACCCGCGAGCTCCTTTGGATCAATCTCCATGTCCAAACTGCCCTGCTCAGATGTATCCAGCCTCATCCACTGAACTCTGTCCGCCATCTCCTCCAAGAACACTAAGGCTTTCCAGTTCTTAAGCCTGTCAAATATATCTATCTTTCACTTAAGAACATGCATCTCCTTCCTGCTCATGTGACCAAGCCTACGAAGCCACGTCTCTGCAATAGAAGAAGAATCAGTAATATAAACAAGTAGATAAAGAATACCTGTTTTCTTACCACCAGCTAATTCAAGTGCTACCACTGCGAGAGTTCTTGTGCATCTCTCATCACCCAATCTTTCTAAAGAAATTAGCCATATCTCCAAACTTGGGACCTGCATGACCTTCATCAACACCTGTGTGTTGGCCGCCTGCAATTTGAGCTTCACTTCCCCTTTGCCAATTCTTTGGCAAGGCTTACCAGCTCCTCTACCTGGGGATGCATGGAAAGAGGCAACCGAATCTTTTATCCAAGATTAAACTTTATCCAAGAAACCTGCAAACACATCCTGTGCAACAACACCTACTACATCTGTATCTTCAGTTTCTTCATGCTGATCTGTTACCAACCAACAATGTTCTTTTACTTGCTCTTTCTTTCCATCGGACCGTGAGTAACCGTCTGTGCTTTTCAACTCCTCCATTCTTAGCTTACTTTGATCTGCCGTTGCTCTACTCCCACTCAATCAGAAACCCCTGAGAGTGCCCTGTAACCAAAACACAACCTGCTTCCTGCAACCTTAGCTCTGATACCACTTGTCAGGAATCTAGAACAACAAACATGCTCTGATACCACTTGTCAGGATTGCGAAACACCGGAAGCATACAATTGATTACCAAACTTCAAGCAACTTAATATGCGGAAATAACCAGAATCAATAAGTAACTAGAATTCAGAGTAACACAACATATGAGAGATAATACACAACTTGTATTAACACTTTATATAGAAAAGAATACAATAAAGAAGATGCCACTTCTTCTCCACCACCTTACAGAGGTTTCCCACACCTCAAGTGAACAGTAATTCTTCTCCCCAAAGCTCTCCCTCTCACAGGGCCCAACACCCAACTCAAATACAGAGTTGGTGTTCACCTCCCGTGCTCCACGCACACCACAAGTGCTCCACGCACTCCACAAGCACTCCACATGCTCCACAAGTACTTAAGGTACTTCAAGTAGATCTCCCATGAATCTGCAACAACCTGCAATTCAATAGACCATACTTATGGAAGGAACTCCCTTGCCTTCCTCTCTTGCTCTATCCGAGTACACCCCTGTACTCCAAATAGATCCTGCCTGATACTGCTCCCTGTTGTGTTACTGTCTATATGACCTTGCACACCTGCAAATCAAACAACGGTTCTGCTCACCTGTGAACCTCGACCTTACACACACATACACTTGCAGATCAATGATCTTACTTACCATGTAGATCTCCTATATAGGCCATGCAACTGTGACCAAGATCCTACACTCCTGAAGAATCCAGCTGACTCTCCAAACCAGCACCAACACACCTGGTACTGAGGCACTAGGAGGAACGCACCATTGCTCTACCTCAAACACAGAAGGAGCTTATAATTATGCTCTCTTACTCCCTAGCACACTTTTCCAATACAACCATGAGTCTATTATATAGATCTCATCCAAACAATAATTAGACATCTAATTACAATAATTAGATCCGGAGCTCTCAGTCTAAAATTAGATCTCTTCATGCAAACACTTGGTTCGTTAGCTAACTGCCCGTAAATAGCTCGCAGTCAAACCACACAGGCGACCGACGTCGGTCCCTATCTGCCTGGGGGTCGCCGACGCCGGCCGATATTTGACCGATGTCGGTTGCCTTCCTGCCCTATCCTGCCGACGTCGGTTGGCCTGACCGACGCCGGTGTCTCTGACACTCAGCAACTCTCCTGCAACCTCCTCTCTTGTTTGCATCAGTGAAGCTTTTAGCTCCACAATCCTAACAATCTTTATCTGTCTCTTATATTTTTTTATTCTCTAATTATTTAAATTACTTGATACAACCTTATATATATATATATATATATATATATATAGGCTAATCTAAGAAAATATACACACACTATCTAACTTTATAAATGACAAAGAGCGAGGTTATAGGCACATAATCAATGACAATGGGAGAAGGGTCCACAAGGCTAAAAGGGATTTGATGTAAATAGACATACATAGAACATGAGTCTAACTTGGAGATGACACAATCTCTATTTTCAAGGTAGATCATGATAACAAGGGATTTATAGTATAAAAAAGCTAACATATACTATTTGATAAGTGTTTGACTATGATTTATAGGCTCAAGAGATAAGTGAGGACCTAATGTGGGCTCGAATGGTCTAAAAAAGGCTAATATATACAAGTTTGACAAATACAATAAATTAGGAATAAGACATGAGAAAAAAGATCTTGTGCTAGATCTAGGTGGATGTCTACATGACCCTAATCATGCATTAAACCCTATTTTTAGTAATTACTAAATCATAATTTTAAAATTATGAATCTTTAATTATATATAAAAGACTAATTTTGTAAACCCTAATTACATGATCCTTAATTTAGAAATATTTAATTTTATAAATAATAATTATAAATTAAACCCTAATCTCATAAACCTTAATTTGAAAACCCCTAATCAAGTAGGAAATCTTAATTTTATAAACCCAAATTTCACAATCCTAACATTGTAAACCTTAAATTTAAAAATCATAAAACCTTTTTATGTAGTAAACACTACTATTTTCACCCTTAATTTAGTGACAAACCCTAGTTTGTGAACCATATGATAAAACCCCTGATTTTGACCCTATTTCTATAAGCCCTAATTTTGTAAATCTTAATTTAGTAAACCTTAACTCTGAGTCATGAAAACTAACTAATGAAATAAAATCTAATGTCATAATTCTTAATTTATGAAAACCCATATTTTATTAAACTATATTTTAGTAACACTTAATTATGAAATACACACTAAATTCAAAAACCTTAATTATGTAGATAATCCTAATTTTAAGCCCTAATTTTTTATAGATAAATAAGGGTTGAATGGAGAAAAAATAACAAGATTTTTAAAAAACTCAAAAACCTACCCAAAAAATCCAAAAGGCCTAAATTCCTCAAAAATAACAATAAAACCAAACCAACTTAGAGACCACACAAACTAAACCCAAAATATACATTTTCAACAATAAAAGTTCCATCAATGAAGCAAATCAATCACCTTCTTTCCCATGCAAGAGATAAGAACCTGCATGGTCCATTGTGTGTCATCACTAATATAATTCATAACATCTATATGTAGTATTTTCACTTCTATCTTCCTTCTTCAATGCTTTGTAGGACCAAAATTTGGTTTGGATAACAAATAATCATTTTACACTTCTTTAGAGGTCAATTATTTTTCTTCGTTTGAATGATAAGAGTCTTCCTCTTCTTCTTGCTAAAAATCACTAATATACTGATGATCTTGTATCTTAGCTACCACTTTTTATTTACATTTCAAAATCAAATCCCTCTTGATCACCTTACTCTAAACTTATAAAACCAAAACTTCCTTAATATTGCATGAAGTAGTGACCTAAATCTCTAACCTATATTGATGTTGAATCCCAAATCTACCATAAGTCAATAACATACCATATTTTGTTTTTCTTATATTAATATTTAAATCCTTAGACTATAAAGGACATATATTTTATTCATTATCCTTTGATCGATTGGGGCTTAAAACAACTATGCCCACATAACCTACTAAAATATTATCATGAGATGAATGATTTCCATTGCTTCTAGTTAATAGGGAGGAGGGATGCTCAACTGTAAAAATACTGTGTTGATTTCTCCCTGAGTCATTTTTAAGACTACCCACTTTATTTCTCCAAAACATCAATTGACATGGTTTGAATCCTGATGGAATCTTAGAGGAGCAATCCACCATAAAATGCCCTAATTGGTTACATTGAAAGCACCAGAATGATAATCCTTCAAAATTGAAGAACTAAGTCCAATATATTTTCAAATATATAACTTTTTGGAGTGAAAAATGGGTTTTATAAAGATCAATCATGGCACATACCCTAACAAAATTGATTTTACCTGAATTTAAATCATTATCAATTCTGATAAACCTCCCAAAGTTTAAAATTAGTTGTTAAATTAAATTAGGATCTCTCATCAATAATGGAAAATTATAAATGCATATCCAAATAGGGTCTAATGAAACAACAATAATGACAAGGTCAAAAAGAGGGGGTCATGTGCTCACAAAGACACCTCACCTTTCAAAAATACATAGATTGTTGTTTTACACATTCACAATCTTCTCATAAAATTAAATGAATCATGAAAAAATAATTACTTAAAAAAGAAACCATGGGTGTATAAACCTTTCTTTAAGATGTTTTTATCCACTTATTATTATTTCCATAGATGAATGCTTCCCTATAAATTGACATACTAGGGACTTGCTACTCATATCATTTTATAGATATTGAAGAAATTCATCATTAATAAACATTTTAGGAGTCTCATTGGAAAGGTCAGTGGAATATACATAAAATATATAAGGGTTGGAACCTCCTCCTAAGGATTTTTCAAGACTGTTGACCTATCTTTAGAATCCCGATGAGGACTAAAATGATTTCTTACAGCCCAAGATTTTGGATCCCCACTCCTATCAATATTCAAATTTAAAAGTGGAGAAAGATGTCATTGAATCAGTCAGGAATATGAATTAAGATTAGCCTATAGAAATTTTAATTTGTAAGACTCAACATAAAAATAAATGGATTTAGGGCATTCTTGCAATCTAAAAAATTAAATTATCAGCCTCAGAGATGTCTCTTGGTCGATCCATCTTCATTGCAAAAAAATTAGGTGATAGACAAAGACAAAAATCTCACCTTTTATAGAAACCTTAGCTACACACACATTAGTAACATTCATATACTTCTGAATTAGTTTTTGTAACCCTTGGAGTCACTTAGTCTACTAATGTAACCTTTGACACCATCCATTTGTTGCTTGTTAACATCACCCTTGCTTCTAGTTCTATTCACCATGAATATTACTCATAATTATTGGATTAAATATTATAAAAACAAATCTCTAATTTCATTATTTGAAAACTCTAATTTATAAATTATAAAACATTAATTACATATAAAACCCTAATTTTTAAACCTTAGTTTTGTAAGACATGATTTGATAAACACTAATTTTGTAAGTTCTATTTATGCAAAAAAAAACTTTAATTTTGGAACCCCTAATTATATAATAAACCTCAATTTCATAATTTATCATTACACAATAAATGTTAATTTCATAAGAGTTAATTTTGCTAAATATTAAAGCTTAATTTTAAAATTATGAAACTCTAATTATGCAGTGAACGTTAATTATAAAACATAATCTAATTCATAAGATCTAACATCATAAACCCTAATTTATAAATTATGAAACATTAATTATGTAAGAAACATTAATTATGTAGTAAACACTAATTTTATAAACTTTAATGATATATACATACTTAAATTAGTAAAGCCTTATTTATAAGCCCTAATGTCATACATATTAATTTAGTAAATCCTAATTCTAAAGTTATGAAACACTACTCTTGCATAAAACCAAAATGTCAAACAACCTAATTTGGGGTTATATACATACTTAAATTAGTAAACCCTTATTTTATAAACCCTAATGTCATAAATATTAATTTAGTAAACCCTAATTCTAAATTTATGAAACACTACTCTTGTAGAAAACCATAATGTCAAACAACTTAATTTGGGGAAAACCCTAATTTATAAACCCTAATTATGTGATAATATTTATTTTTGAAAACCCACATCATGTAGTATGTCATACTTTTGTGAACCTTAATTTTAATAATTAATAAATCTTATTTTTCAAATGATGAAACCATAATTAAATAACAAGCCTTAATTTAAAAAACCTCAATTTGTAATTCATTATTAGGCAAACACTAATCTCATAAGCCCTAATTATAAAAAAACCTTAATTTAGTAACCCATTATTATACAATAAATCCTACTTTTGTAATGCATAATATGCAACAAACCTTAATTTTGTAAGTTTTAATTTTAATAAATAATAAATCTTAATTTCAAAATTATAAAACTTTTATTAAGTAGCAAACCTTAATTTAGTTTAATTTAAAAAAACCTAGCTATGCAATAAACCCTAATTTCACAAACCTTAACATCATAAACCCTAATTTCAAAATTATGAAACCTTAATTATGCAACACACACTAATTTTATAATCACTAGTTTGGTAAACCTTATAAATACAATATAAATTCAAAAATCAAAAATTTTAATTATGTAAGCCCTAATTTTGTAAATATTAATTTATTAAATCTTGATTTTAAAGTATGAAACCTTACTTATGTACTAAACACTAATGTCATAAGCCCTATTTTTCTACAAATCATAATTTATTAAACCCTAATTAAGTTGTAAGCCCTAATTTTAAATCACTAATTATGTAACAAATCTTTATTTTATAGGCTACATTTTTAGTAATCACTAAACCCTAATATTTAAATGAATAATTATAAACCCAATTTTTTTAATCCCTTATTTGGTAAACACTAATTTATAAGCCTTAATTATATAAAAATCCATACTTTTATAATCCCTAATTATGGACCAAACCTTAATTTCGTAAGCACTAATTGTACTAAACATTATACCTTAATTTTAAAATTATGAAACTTTATTTATGAAACAAACTCTAAATTCATAGTAAAACTATGAAGTCCTAATTTTAAAGTAAGCCATAAATTAATATGCCCTAATTTTACTAATTTTAAATGCTAATTTAAAATTTGAAAACCCTGATTATGCACCAAACCCTAATTTTTTAAGCCCTAAATTTTTGGTAAAACCTAATATGATAGTAAAATTATGAAAACCTAATTATGTAGATAGGCATAACCTATATATTACATCTATAGATGGTAGTGTAATGTATTATCTATGATATGTTAACAATTAATATTCAAAGTTAAAGTTGATGTCCACTTGACCATTATATGATAGTTTTTCTTATTGCTTGGAAAAGGGGATAAAATATCAATATCTTGGGCATATGATGGAGTTGGATCCCTTTTTTTTTTCCTAAAAGGAGGGAAATATGGGGATATGGAGGAATCATATAGACACAAATAATCTATGTTGGAGGAGAAGAGAATCTTGGAAAAAAAGAAGGAATAAAACATGCTCATAATGTTCATGATAGAGAAAGAAAGTGAAAAATAAAGTAATGAAATCAATAAATATGAAATAAATATTTCTAATATCAACTACTAAAATGATGAATCATAAGTAAATATTATGTAGTAAAATTAATGGAATCATAAAACATAATATAAAGAGTTGAGGTACAAGATTTGTTAAGTGGGAAAACTGGTACCTAAAAAAAAACCTACACACATTATTGAAAGATGGACTAGAGATATTTCAAGATAACACAATAAAAATAAATAATTTATCCAAGAGAGAATAAAATACATATAAAATAGGATAATCTTAAGAAAAACACTAAAAAAAAGTGTGTGTAAGAAGAGACGCACTTACTCTTTAAATAAGGTGAAGAGTAGAAAATAAGTTACAAAGTAACTCTAATCATTATCTTATCCAACCTTCAAAGTGTGTGTATAGTAGTGAGGGGAAGTGGATGCTAAGTGGAAAGTGAGTTATATATAAAATATAACTCCAACATTCATCATATTAGGTAATATCTCTAATGAGATAAAAGAATTGAAGGTTATATGCCACCTCATATTCTCTAGATTATGTGAATAAAAAATTCACACAAGATTAAATAAAAAATAACTTAAGATTTTATAATACCTAAATCAAGATTAATATCCATCAAAATAAGAAAAAAGGAACCTCAAAACTATAAGGCATGAGAAAAAAAGGGAAATTCCACCTCCTAAAATAAAAAATTAAGGAAAGCAAAACAAAAAGCAAAAAACAAGAAATGGAAGAAAAAAGAAAGCAAAATAAAAATAAAATAAACTCAAAGATAAAAGATCAAGAAAAAAACTAAAAAATGAAAAAAAGAGAAAATAAAGTAAAGAAATACCAAAAAATAAATTCAAAAAGAATAAAAACTCCACTCCAACAACTAAGCAAATAAAAATCCCAACAAGAGAAAAATAAGCTTTAAAACCATTATTTTAAAGCAAGGAGGGGAAAATTGCTAGAGAGTCCCTTCAAATAGGGAAAGTGACCAAAGGAACAAAAAATGAGATAGAGGTAAGAACAAGATTGAAAAAATAACCAAAAATCCCATGAATCGGTCAAAGAGTTTAGAACACTTTGAATCCACCAATCTATCATAGTGAGCATATATTGGATTCATACACATACAAACTATTATATAAATTCACCTTAACACTAAGATTCAAGATATATCTAATATTATAAACTATTATTGGTAATAATTTCCTTAAAGTCTTTCCATTTATGTATGTCTAACCCTATTCTCTCTATTTTATTATCAATATGAGCCGAATTAA
Organism: Torreya grandis; assembly: GCA_037957365.1. Lineage (NCBI taxonomy): Eukaryota > Viridiplantae > Streptophyta > Pinopsida > Cupressales > Taxaceae > Torreya > Torreya grandis. The sequence continues at coordinate 461,935 of JARHVA010003410.1, read as the reverse complement.
TGTTTCCTAACTAATCTACCAATGCATTGATTTCTATGAAGCAATGACTAAAAAATGTTGTCAGATATGGATTTTGCATCATTGGCTTCTTCCATATAATTCATTAGTTTTTAATGATGGTGACCCATATTTTTCATCCCTTAAATCAATTTTTTTAAGTCACCTTCCACATGAATATTTTTGATCTTTAGAAAAAGAATAACCTAAATCCTAGTTGTTATTCCCTCACCCTCCATTACATTATTAGTTTGGGAACCTACATCTGATGTCATCCGAATTCCATAAGGCTTACTAATATCTATGAGCTAGTTCTCTATTCTTGAAAATGCTTAAAGATTTAAAGGTTTTTGATAGCCTTTCACTCAACAAATTGAGAACCTCTTTAGGATACTTTGAAATATTATGAAAAATTCCTTTGTTCCTTTTCATCTCTTACACCTAACTAACCATAGCTTGAACCATATTCCATAAAGTATCATTAGCTCAAAATTTGTCTTGAAATCCTAACTTTTTATTTTGATTTGAAATTATTTATAGGAACCCTTGTTCATTGAATCCTTCTTAACATTCCTTGTCAAAAATTTAATGTATATTGATAATTTAAGAGTAAATGATTAACATCCTCCTCATCTTATTTTCACAAGATAGATCTTGAAGGGCCCAAAAAACCTTTTTTATTGAACTAGCCCCTTGTATGTTTTTTTTCCTTTCATTGCTATCAAAAGGTAAACTTTGGTTTTTGTCCAAGCCTTAAACCCCCAAATTATCTGCTAGATGTCTGATCTATGTGAATTTTTTCTTAACCAAGAAGAGATAACCCTCTTTCATTGAAAATCCCCTCTTTCCATTTAAATTCCAAAGAAGTTAATCCTTTTTGTTTGAGTTTCAAATTATTTAATAGTTCATAGCTTTCTCAAGATCAATTATTATTTTTATTTAAATGAAACCTTTTAGATATTAAAATATGGTATTATATACTTTACAATGTCAATTTTGACTTAACTTTACCCTGCATGACTTATGTGTACATATATGTATCTTATTTTTCATTCTCTCACATCCACATGCTCTCCATGGGTCCAACCCTCTATAGTTTCTATTAGTCACCTCCAATAATTCCATCAATCTATGCTAAACTAAATAATTATCATACTCATACTTCTCTAGATCATTAGATCATTATTCCTATCTCCTGGACAAAAATGTTAGAATCAAATGGTATTGTCCATCTGGTATCATCCAAATATGATGGTAATGTCTCCCATAAATAAATAATCAAATTTAAAATTAAAATAATTCCTATGGGTCAACCCATCTATTTAGCATGTTGGTGGTGTGATATATTACCTAAAGGGTCTCATATAAATACAAAATAGATGTAAGCCTACCATAGATATAACAAGTACCTATCAAGCATATTCTAACACTTTCACATTCAAAGGCACCTCCCTATACTTCCCAATTCTATCATCACTCATAAGGAGCATGTCCTAGCCAAGTCTAAATAACCTCAAGCCTAAGTCAAAGTTATCATTTTATAAGTAATGAAAGTTATATTATAGGTAGCATAAATTCAAGGATAACTATTGCATACATCCACATAATAAGGATAACTACATGCAATTTGGCTTCCCTCTTAAGAGTATTGGATATGTAGGCAACACTTAGCTATTAGATAAAGAGTCATTTGAGTCATATCAACCTACCTTTATTTACTTTTTTAGTGTTAGAATAAGTGTCAATGATGGACCTAGGGTTTCAAGAAAAGGAGATATATTTCTAGATATTATGTGCATAGTTAGACTTTGGGATTAGACACACATACATATTATAAACAATCACACTGGAATAAAAAAGTAATATTTACAAATATAAGACCACAATACTTGGAACATAGTGACTGATGGTAGTGACCAATGATTGACTGTAGCATTTAAGTGGGCCCAGAACTCTAGCTCCTGATATGAGCAAATTATAGTCTAGTTTCTTGCATGTCTTACCACCTATATAAAATCTAAGTCCCATAGATAACTAAATGATGCTAAATATATTATCCTCTTTGGTATTTTATAATTTTAATTAGTGTAATTGATAAATAAAATTTAGTCTTTTAAATTCAAATTTTTGCTTATTTATAATACATAATAATTTGAATTAATACACATAGTTTTCATTTTATTAAGGTTAACATTAATCCAAAATAAGATAAAACATATTAATGAACCATTATATTGATTGAACATAGCCAATCCCTAGGTTTTCATTATGAAACAATAAAAATAGGTGTAGACACCGAAATCGTGTCTAAACCCTTGGTCGACTCCCCCCTTGGTTCCCTTGGTCCCTTTCCACTTCTAACCATAACCCACCTATGTCTTATTAATTTAAAATAATTATCTTATTTTAAATTAATGATTCTCTCTCTCCCCTTGACACCTCACCCATGCCACCTCTCCTCTCCTTGGATTCCTTTGCCCTTAGATACCCTCATTTATCACCCTATGACCTATTCCAACTTCCCCTCCACTACCCCTTGCCAAGTATTAAATGATTTAAGACCCCATTTCTCTTATCCCACTCATTTCCCAGGCCTATTAATCCACCTTTGACTATTTCTTCCTTGGACTCGCTGACCCAGAATTTGGGAAAATGGACGAAAGGCTATTTTTAACCTTTTTACCTGCCTTCCAGCCGCCGATGTCGGTCAACTGTCGACCGATGTCGGTGATATTGCCGGCGTTGATTTCCTTCATAACTACATTCTTGACCCGAATGTGAGATCCCATTTTTCCAACCTTTGCATCTGCTCTTTCAATCCACTCCTTTGACCTTCAATCATCCACCTTTCGACCTTCAATAATCAGCCAATCTTCCAGTCTCCAATCCACCAGACGTCTCATTCTCTCTCTCAGGTATACACACCCAGCAGCAATAACAACAGGAACTCTACATCAACTACTCCACCAGTAATAGGGCCTTCACACCAGCATCATCAACAATAGGTACAAGCATCAACAACATTTATTTTTCAGCAGGTATGAGCTAAGAATGTTTCATTTATTTCATTTCAATAATCTAGAAATGTATTAGCTGTTAGCCCCCATTCAGCACTTCTAGACCAGACCCAAATCCTTATCTCCCTGTTGGCCTCCTCTATCCCTCTGTCCCTTTTTGACATTATGTCCATTGCCCCAGACCTCTGCATAGACACCTCAAGCCATTTTGCTGACCCTAAACAGACCACAGACCTGTCCACAGACCAAAAACTCGACCAGACCTCCTCCAAAGACTACTGCCCTAATCGATGTTGGCCGCATAGACCACTTCCCTCACTAACGTCGGTAGACTAACCGACATCGACAGACTTGACTAACCGACGTCAACATACTAACCGACATCGGTGACTGTGACCAGGCTAACAACATCATTCAGGTAAGCATTTGCTTCCATTTTTGTTTCAGTTTTTAATCATTTCAGTCTTTTATCATCTTGTCTTTTATCAGACATTATTTTTATCAATCAGTGGGTTGACATCCCTCAAGGAAGTCATTGTACTTATGAGATCAAGCTTTTGCTTGGCAGCCCACCATCTCCTCATCTAACGCCTTCTTTGTTTTAGTCTCTTTCTCCTACAGGTGTCATCCTCCACAACCAAAGAGGAGTTCCTGCTATCGTCTAGATAACGGTGCGCAAGACTTCATCTAGGTACATACAAGCCTTAGACCATTTCTCTTAGTTTCTCATTTCCTCTTTGAATGTGAAAGCAAAAATCGTATAGAAACATTCTGGCACGCCCGATGGGACCCTAGGGTCTTCCTTGGGTTCTTTTCTTTCTTTTCATATAGGGTGCATTAGGTTTCTCCTTTTCACCTCTTTCTTCTATCTCTTCCAAAAGACATCATAAGCAGGATTAAAAAGGACTCTTCTTTCTTTTCTTGCATCTTAGACTAGTCAAAAGTCTTACTCTTCAACCCTTTCTCCATTTGTCTTCATACGAACTCACACTTCAATTTTGGGCTTAAAACACATTGCATTTCATTTCTAATTGCTTGCATTTTTAGCTCTCACATCTAGTAATTAAAAACCGCATCATGAATTAATCGTAGGTCACTTTATGTTACACAACCAAATCACTCACACAAATCAAACATCAAAACTTACCTGAGACAAGGCCCGATTGGGATTTCATCACCCAACGGATACCTTTCCTGTCCTGGCAATCCCACTTGGATTTCACCACCAAGGGGAAAGCCCACTCTATTCTCTAGCAGAGGATAATCTCTAGGGAAAGTATATTTTGGCTAAGCGAGACCAGCTTATCACTGGGTTCGTGAAGTGAGGGGAGATTGCTCCTTAGCACCAGGCCATGTACAGAACCTAACATAGACTCTTGAGCACCTAAACTGACCTGAAACCATCTTTAGACTACTTCTTCTAGGACCCATTCTGACAGCCAACCTTCCCAAACACATTCTAAGGCATAAGCCAACACGATCCTAATAATTTATTTCTAGGGAGTTAACGCTTAGGATCTGCTTGTGTTCTTCATCTTTTCTATTCTTATCTACTTGTTTGATCTAGTGAGGATGTTCTTCTTCTTTTTTACCTAAAATTTTCAATTTTTTTTGAGTTTTTGGAAACCACAGTCACCGGCATCAGTTTTACCACCAATGTCGGTAACCTTCCCTCGCCGACATCGATTATCTGACCGACGTCGACCATCTGTTCTCACCGACATCAGTTTTTCAATCGACGTCGGTCATTGTCACAGTCCTTTTTTCAAAATAGCAGCCTTAAAACCTGACCCTTTTTCTGCCAAAACCACATTCTGAGTTTTTGAAATTGAAAAAACACAGTTTCTAAAACCTCAACCTTTTGCCTTGAATGGTTTTGACATGCAGTCAAACCAAGGCTCTTCTTGACCAAGCGAGGCATCAACCGCTTCCGCCTTCCCCGTCCATAACCAGTCCTATAATGGAGTTCCACTCGTAGACCAAAAGAACTCCTACTCAATCGACCCTGACTCAGTCCCCCATTGTCCCTGAAGGGGACCAAGATTTCAAATATTCTTAGACCTCAATGTCAAAGCCCTCCAAAACTATCTTGTAAGAAACCAAATGCGAGACCTTTCGGGTGAAGCAGCGATGACGTCAACACCATCTGCTACCCAGCCTTTTATAACTCAGACTATTACCTCAACCATTAACCCGACCATGACCAATACGCAAAGTTTGGCCTCCCCATCTATTTTTAGACTGACCTCCATTAGGGTTCCATTACCCCCTCAACCACACGCAATTCAACCAAGTTCTACATCATACCAGAACTTGATTATCTCAACTCCACACACTCTTGTGCCCATAAATGTAGGAGTGTCTACCTCCCCTTTTTCCAATGCCACCACACAACTATCTTTAGTGGTATCTAGTCAACTTATGCCTTCTACCTTCATGACGCAACCACCCTTGGCCTCCACTTTTGTCCCAATGACTAGTTATCAATACGTTGCACCCCTACAGACGCAAATAATTACGTCGTATGCCCCTTCTAGCATCTTCCAAGCGCCCTACAATCTGGGGGGTGCCCCATCTGCCAATCTGTCAGTTGATCTCATCAAGATGCTGATGGACAAAATGTCTAGTCTCGAGACCTCTATTTTTGGTTCACACAATGCCCTCTCATATGAGCAAGTTTGCAATGAACCCATTCATCCCTCCGTCCCGATTCGACCATACCCCAACCAGTGGGAGCTTCCTAAATTTTCTCCTTTCAAGAGTAAGGAAGACCCGTAACAGCACTTACGAGCATTCAGACATGCTTTTTATCTCATAGCCCATGATGATGCATTACTTCTACACACGTTCTCCATGTCACTTTCTGGCCCCACCCTTGACTGGTATAGCTCTCTTACCAGACATTCTATCTTTTCATTCACTCAACTCACCCAATTATTTTTCGACCATTTTTCTATCAATATCACCAAACAAGTCTCGATCACAGACCTCTACTCCATTAGGCAATTTGATGACGAATCAATAGTCAATTTTGTCTCCTGTTAGAGAGGCTTGAACAACCAGCTCTCCTTTTCCTTGCCTCAACCTGAGCTCATCGAGCTCTTTTCCCGAGCATGTGCCAGGCACATCTCTTCTACCTTGTAGATTCAAACATTTTGCACTTTCGACGAAGCTTTCACCATGGCTCAAAAGCTTGAACTCTGTGCCATTGAAGGAGACAAGGTCAAATTGCGTAATACAAACACAAAAACCAATGACCCTTCTTCTTCCAGACCTTCTTCTACCAATTCTAAATCCAAAAGAGTGGCCAACACTGTGGTCGTTAGATTACCATCCTCAACAATAACTGACCAACCTCAACCTTCAACCTCTAAAAGCATCACCAAATAATTCCAACAATGGTACGTCTAGCGTTCATACACTCCACTTGGAGAATCATATGCTTCCATTTTGGAAAAACTTATCAAATAAGGGGTCCTCAATCTCCCTCCAATCCGACCACCTCAATTCGACCCTTCAGAAGCCCTCCCTACATGGTATAGGGAGGCAAACTTTTGTCACTATCATCGCGTCCACGGCCATGACATCAACAATTGCCGAACCTTCAAAAACATCATTCAAGACATGCTAGATAAGGGTGACCTCGTCCCAGACAATCCAAATGCACCACCCAATCAAGGCATAGACATCTTCAAACAACCCTTTCTCAACCATTTGCCTACCCAAAACAATGTCCAGACCATGACCGATAGCTCTGAAGAACATGATATACACACGGTCAATACGGTCTCGCCTCTTGTCCCTGACCAACCTCCTCCATAGGTAGAAGAATCCTATTCTCCTGTTAGTTCTCCATCGACCTCTCTTATACCGGAGGATGCCTTGACCATACCAACGCCATTAAGCCCACATTCATCCTTCCTCCCACCAATGGAGGACCTGACCTTGCCTACTCCTCAACCACAAGTCGAAGGCACAATCATCCTTGCCCTCTACCCTCTTGAGGAGCCACACTCTCTTATTTCTTCTCTACCAAGAGAAGAACTAGTCTCTTCACCCATTTTGATCGAGGAAGACCCAATCACGGTTGCCTCTTATCTTTTGCCTTAGATTACTACATCTCACTCACCTCCATCCACATCTGAACCTAAACCCGTATCTAACCTTGCCTCACACAATGGTGGACCTCAACCCAAACCAAAGAAGGCCACTAAACCACACTAGAGGACTCCTCCCCCACCTTCATCATTACCTTTAATTTTGGGCCCGCATCCGTCCACTTTAATAGGAGTGCTTCCTACTCCCATACTTCACAGAGGCAAGTCACCTCCATTATCTCCTTAACCCATCAGACATATATTTCCTCCAAAATATCCAACACCTATCACCACCAAAGTTCCATCTACACGTGTGGCTACACCACCCATGAAAATGATGGTACGACCAATGCCTCCAATGCCTCTCAAACCAAAGTCATTAACCCCCACTGTAACAAGACACATTGACCCATTAGCAGGTTCTTATGCCTTGTTGTTATGGTAATTGTTGCAGTCTTCTCGCATCAGTCTCCCACCTCTTAGACCATATCAATCCCTTAGACCAAAATCACCCTGGTTCGACGACACTCAGATTTGTGCCTATCATCACACGCTTGGGCATGACACTGAGCATTGTTGTGCCCTCAAGGTTGTCATTCACCAATGCTTGGAGAAAGACACCCTTATTCTTGAACACATTATCAACAAGCCTTCAACACTGCCCCACTCATTAACTCTCAGATCAAGACCATATTGGTTCGACAACTCTAAATTTTGTCACTATCATCACACTTCAGGACATGACACTGAGCGTTGTTGCGCTCTTAAAGCTGTCATTCATCAACAATGGAAAAAAGATACCCTTCTCATCAAGGATCCTCTTGACCACCCCTTTGACAAATCATAAACACTGACCTATGCTTCTGAAACCTCATCACCTAAATTGAGATCTCCACGCCAGACTATGGTCCCTTTGTCACCTTTGACCCCCTTATTCGACATCAACACAGTCAATCTGACTACCAAACCTCAACCGACCTTGACCAATCTGTCAAACATTCTTCCTAGCCACTGGGGGAATTCAATGTTCATCCAAGCCTCGACCAACCTTTCAACCCAGTCTCGACCAAATATCAATCACTCTTTTAATCCTAAACCTTGACCAGGCCTCAACCAAAACTCTACCATGCCTCGACCAAACAAGCATCGACCTGACCCTCGACCAAACATTCAACTAGTCTCAACCAATCAGCAACCATATCAACCATCCAACATCAATCAACACGTGACCAATTGGGAAAGAGGCAGATGGGGCAAATTTGCTCCTAATTAACTCAGACCTTATCATATGCACAAAAATGGACCAGGGACTTATCAGAACCTGAGCCCTTTAATGCCTTGCATCTGTGACCACTCTACCATTAGTTGAGTACTCGTCCTCTTGACATTTAACTTGAGCTCGTCCCTTGAGCAACCCCGTCCTCTTAATCCTCATTCCTTTTAACCCTATTCCTCTTAACAAATCCTATATAACCCTTTTATAACGTATGGATGCTTTGTCCTAATAAAAGAGAGCCCTTGAACTTCTATAGTCTTGTCCATGACTCAAAATTTTGTCAAAAATAAATCAAGATGTCAAAATATCCAAGGTCACAAACTCTAAAAGACAGACTGATCCCTTGAAAGACAGCTATACTATCATTGCTGTAGCTAATAGACTGCTCCCTCAAAGGACAACTATTCAAAGCCCTCATATATATATATATATAAAGCAAAAATATAGACCACTCCCTCGAAGGATGGCTATGACTAAATCTTGCTACAAACAACACTTTTTTAGAACCTTCCCGCATCGATTAGCTTTGCAAATGACCACAAAGCAAAATGACATCTCTATGTAGACTTCCCGCAATGATCAGTCTGCTAAAAAAAAAAAAAAATAAAAAAAAATCAGGGTCTTCTATAAAAAAGGGCAAGGTTATCTCTGCTCTAAAATGGGTTACCCTATCCTCACCTATCATAACACCTGCTCAAGGGACTTCAAGCTCACTTTAATGTCAAAGTGATTCGATTACCGTTCTAACACAACCCATGGTCAACGACGCAATGCATGAATGGGGCTCTTGGTTCTAACAACCCCTATCTATGCTGTCATTTTGGTCCGTGTCAATGAAAGAGCAATTTGCCTTTCACTTTTTTTCACACTTTGGTCACATCCAACCAAATCATTTGCCAACCAAACCAAATCAAACCAAAATATTTTTAGACCTGTCACATCATCATAGTTCATATCACATAGTTTCTATGGACACCAATACACATGGAAACTATCGATGACATAATTTATGTTAAGAATAAACCAATACTTGCTGAAGCATAAATAGACCTCAATTCATTCTTAGCATACATCCATCACGAATATGGACAGTTGCTAGGGATGAAAAGCCCCGACCAATGTTACAAAATACACCATTTGGAAAAGGCTGTAACATCTTTTTATCCTCATCATTTCAACACATGACCAGACCAATCATCAACCATTTTGTCTCTTTGTCTAAACTACATTGGTCTGAGGCCCTAAGATCGGGGCTATGTAGGTAGCACTCAGATGACACAACTATCTTCTGGGGTAAGCTCGACCACCCTTGTTTATTCATCTCTCTGATGGACAAACCTCCTATCTTACTTTTGACCATGACTTGACCTCGACCAAGACAATCCATAACCTCGACCCTTTTCCTCCCTCTTGGGAGAACTACATTGGCCTGAGGCCCTAATAATAGGGGCTATGTAGGTAGCACTCAGTTGACATGGGTTCTTCTGGGGTTAGCTCGGCCATTCCTTCATCACATTTCTTCCATCACATTCTTTCGTCACCTGTCAATCACATCACAAACAATCATATATTTTTATAATCATTAAACATCATCATATAATCATTTACATCCTAATCATTACATATCATCATAAAACATCATCACATCATATCTCAACATACATCATTGAAACATATGAAAAATGCTGCAAACATCTAACATCTAAAAACACATCAATAGCCAAAAAACCTCATCATATATATATATATATGTATATATATATATGTATATATATATGTATATATATATATGTATATATATCAATGTTTTTACAATGGCACAATCTGTGCCTCTCTCTCTCTTACTCTCTCTCAAAATAATACATCTCGCATCATCGGCTCACAGGCCGGTATATACATCAAAATAATCAAAATCTGCCCTCAAAGCTATGGCTTTTGGTGGTGGTGGTAGTGGCCATGAAGATGCTGTATCGTCCCCACCCTCTGCTCTACGCCATCTGTGGAAACCTGAGCTAGTCGCCTGTGACATAAACTGCTGTCAGCTCAGCTCTACCCTCATATCTGAGTATCACTGTATTTGAGGAAACCCCCTAATGGCTCCCTCATAATATGCAATCTTCTCCAACACATTATTGTATCTAACTATAGATATAGTCTGCAGTGGACCCATCTGACCTGCTATCGTGCCCTTCACTAAACCCTATGGCTGTGAAAACCCTAGCTACACTGACACTGACTATGTGGGCTACTGAACTGGCTGCTGAGGTGGATGCTGCATCAGGCCCTGTCCTCCCAAACCCTATCCTCCCAAAACCTGTCCTACCAATGCCTATTCCTAGGCTGTAGCCAACTACCCCTATAAAATGGTAACCTATCCTCATGCTGCATCCCTCTCTTGGATGCTAACATTTCTCTCCTATCTGGCAGCATCTCTCTCCTGTTAGGCCACATTCTGCTCTCTGATCACTATCTGTAAATCAAGATGTGGTCCTGCCTACACACCTGTATACTGACCTGCCCACCATGCCGAGTAGGCCTCTGTGCATCCTAGATCTACTATCCCAGGACCTGCCGATAACTCCTCAAAATTTGGCCCCTCTGTCTCCTCTCGTAGTGGGAGTGGCACCTCAATATCATCTCATCTATATTGTGGGAAGGTGGGTGACACACCCTAACTCAACCCATACTAGCACTACACTCTTTCTACTGGTACCCTCTCAAGCTCACTAGCTCGTCTGCCTCTGACCCACTTGATGCTCTGCACTCTGACCAGCTGCTCTCTCTGATCTCTAAAAATTGGATACACCAGGTATAATCTCCAGATAATGTCTATAGGGATCAGGGCCTCTAGCACCCCTTTGTAATAGTTGATGTCTCTGACTACCACATCCATCTGTGCCTATGCCATCATCTCCCACCATGGCCTGAAACCAACTCTAAAATTGGCCTGAATCACCACTGTGAGGCTGAGAGGTCATGTGACCATGATGTGCTCGTAAGCCCAACAATGCAGGAGGTGGCTGACACACAAGCTATACCATCACCACTGATTGATGCCCCACAACTCTCTATACACTTGAGCCAAAAAGATAGGCATCCAAGCAAACACTATCTGCTGCTCTATCATATCTATCAAAACTCTAGTCAAAGCAACCAAAAACTTGCCTCCCTCTACATCTGGCAATGTGTAGACTGTGATATCGATCATCATCAGGATCACCAGCTGATGTGCATCCTCATCTGCAATGTAAAGGGGCTCATACGCAAAGCTCGCTGAATGGTAACTAGTCTCAATGATGTGCTCCCCAAATAGCATCACCATGTGAATGTCATGCTCCTCTCTTGAGCACGCATATAAGTCTACTTCATGTATCGATAACCATAAAATCTGGTACACATCCTCAATTGTGACAGTCATCTCTCTTGTCGACAAGTGGAAGGTGTTGGTGGAATGATCCCACCTCTTGATTAGAGCCACCATCAGGCTCACGTCCCTCACCACTCGACAGTACTACTACAGCCTACTGAGTCCCACTGTGCTCATATGAGCCCACTCCTCCCCTGTGATGTCTCGACGCATCTGCGTCAGCAATGTCGATAGTTGATCTCATAGCATTAGTATCTACCTCACTTGCATCCAATGAAATTCAAACTCCTATCAATGTGACTACCAATTCGCATGACTCTTCTTCTCTAGCCTGGCCATTTGCCATTTCATCTATCTACTTGACCATTTAGCTGACCATCTATGGCTACCCTGACACTCGAGAAGCCCTTGGCATAACTTTGCCCTTTTGACTTGACAATTTTCAAACCTCTCTCTGACCAAGCAGCCACTGACATCAGTATTCATGCCAACGATGGCCCTTACCTAATCGATGTCAGCAAAAAAGTGATTGACGCTAATCACTAATCAGCTGACGCTGGCAAACCCACTGACGTCGGTGACTGGTTCGGCCCTACAGTCAAACGGGGTGAGCCCTAAAAATTAAGGCTTCCCCATTTAACCATAATTTTCCCCCCAAGACCCTCCTAAATCACCCTAGCATGACCTACCTGCCCTTCTCACCCTCCTAACTACCCCTCCCCCTCAATTTTAAGCTAAAAACATAAAAATCTCAAAAACAAAAATTAAATTCAAACAAATCCAACAAGTTCAAAAATGCCTCCTACCTCGTCCCATCATCGCCGTCGTGGTGGCACAATGGGTGCCGCTAGTGCTAGACCTCCTGCGGGTCCTCCTGCCCTCTGCCATCTCATCTGTCTCACTTTCTTTACACAGTCCTCCTGGCCCACAATCTACTGTTCAACCTCCACTCCTGGTCCAAATCGCTCCCTCTCTTCCCCAATCTCACTCTGACACCTCACACCTCTACATCGATCAACTTGGAGTCATTTTCACTCAATCACTCCAGAGCTCCTTTTCTCCCTTTGATCACAATCACAAATGACTTTTGGTTGGCCACCAATCCAGTTTTGTCAGATTTTGCAGGCCGCTGACGTCGGCATGATAGTGCCCTAGTTTGTCGATGTCGATCGATTTTCACTGATGTCGGTCTCTTTTGTCCACCGACATCGGGTGTGGTACTGATGTTGGGAACTTTAAAACCTCCAACTTCTTCACAAAGACCCAAATCATGCCCATTTTTCACAGTAGAAGTCATCTTAGCCTCCTGGGGCACACTTGAGATCATTTTTACATCAACCCCACTCGACCAATGACCATGGAGATCACGACTATCTCCTTCAACTACAACCACTTCCAAGACAATGTTGCCTTGGTTGTTTTTGCATGTATGCTACCTCATGAATGGTTGACAAAAATTGTTTGCAACCCATATTTTGACCTTCACAAGTATAGGATTGCAAGCCGGTTGATCCCCACTACTTGTGACATTTTCATGTTTCTAGGAGCACTTCCTGAGCCCGAGATACCTAGAACACGACAACCATTAGAGCTTTAGCTTAGATTGAATAACCCAATCAGCTACAACCAAATGCTAAGGCTCGATTATTTCAATTTTGGCACTCCTCGACCCTCGACCTGTGACAATTTGACCTGACCATCTTGTGAAGTGGTATACGCATAATCACAACTTTTGCAGCATTCACACTCACACTTTCACCTTATCCATCCACTCTCTGTCAAATCGGCACCTGACTTCAGGTTCCCTTCCCTCGACTCTCACTTTGAGAGGGAATACTTGATCCCACATCTGGTGTAAACAACCCTCCTATTTTTTTCTTGCACTTCACTTAAACAACCAACAAGATGAAAGCGACCTCATCCCACACCTGGGGTAATCAACTCCTATTTTTGTCTTGCAGTTCATCTAGAACAACCAACAAAACAAAAAGGGGCAAATGTAGACACCGAAATCATGTCTAAACCCTTGGTCGACTCCCCCCCTTGGTCCCCTTGGTCCCTTTCCACTTCTAACCATAACCCACCTATGTCTTATTAATTTAAAATAATTATCTTATTTTAAATTAATAATTCTCTCTCTCCCCTTGACACTTCAACCATGCCACCTCTCCTCTCCTTGGATTCCTTTGGCCTTGGATACCCTCATTTATCACCCTATGACCTATTCTAACTTCCCCTCCACTACCCCTTGCCAAGTCTTAAATGATTTAAGACCCCATTTCCCTTATCCCACTCATTTACCATGCCTATTAATCCACCTTCGATCGTTTCTTCCTTGGACCCGCTGACCCGACAGTTGGGAAAATGGACAAAAGGATATTTTTAGCCTTTTTACCTACCTTCCAGCCACCGACGTCGATCAACTATCGACCGACATCGACGATATTGCCGGCATCGATTTCCTTCATAACTATGTTCTTGACCCAAATGCGAGATCCCATTTTTCCAATCTTTGCATCCACTCCTTCAACCTTCAATCATCTGCCTTTTGACCTTTAACAATCAGCCAATCTTCCAGTCTCCAATCCACCAGATGTCTCACTCTCTCTCAGGTATACACAGACAGTAGCAAAAATAACAAGAACTCTGCATCATCCACTCCACCAGCAATAGGGCCTTCACACCAATAGTATCAACAATAGGTACAAGCATCAACAACATTTCTTCTTCAGTAGGTATGAGCTAAGAATGTTTCATTTATTTCATTTCAATAATCTAGAAATGTATTAGCTGTTAGCCCCCATTCAACACTTCTAGACCAGACCCAAATCCTTATCTCCCTATTGGCCTCCTCTATCCCTCTATCCCTTTTTGACATTATGTCCATTGCCCCAGACCTCTGCACAGACACCTCAAGCCATTTTGCTAACCCCAAACAGACCACAGAGCTATCCACAGACCAAAAACTTGACCAGACCTCATCCAAAGACTACTGCCCTGACCGATGCCGGCTGCATAGACCACTGCCCTCACTGACATCAGCAGACTAACTGACGTTGGCAGACTTAAATAATAGATGTCGGTAGACTAACCAATGTCGAAGACTATGACCAGGCCGACAACAACATTTAGGTAAGCATTTGCTTCCATTTTTGTTTCAATTTTTAATCATTTTAGTCTTTTATCATTCTGTCTTTTATCAAACATTATTTTTATCAATCAGTGGGTTGACATCCCTCAAGGAATTCATTGTACTTCTGGGATCAAGCTTTTGCTTGGCAGCCCACCATCTCCTCATCTAACGCCTTCTTTTTTTTAGTCTCTTTCTCCTACAGGTGTCATCCTCCACAACCAAAGAGGAGTTCCTGCTATCGTCTAGATAACGGTGCGCAAGACTTCATCTAGGTACATACAAGCCTTAGACCATTTCTCTTAGTTTCTCATTTCCTCTTTGAATGTGAAAGCAAAAATCGTATAGAAACATTCTGGCACGCCCGGTGGGACCCTAGGGTCTTCCTTGGGTTCTTTTCTTTCTTTTCATATAGGGTGCATTAGGTTTCTCCTTTTCACCTCTTTCTTCTATCTCTTCCAAAAGACATCATAAGTAGGATTAAAAAGGACTCTTCTTTCTTTTCTTGCATCTTAGACTAGTCAAAAGTCATACTCTTCAACCCTTTCTCCATTTGTCTTCATACGAACTCACAATTCAATTTTGGGCTTATGACACATTGCATTTCATTTCTGATTGCTTGCATTTTTAGCTCTCACATCTATTAATTAAAAACCGCATCATGAATTAATCGTAGCTCACTTTATGTTACACAGCCAAATCACTTGCACAAATCAAACATCAAAACTCACCTGAGACAAGGCCCAACTAGGATTTCATCCCCAGTGGATACCTTACCCGTCCCATCAATTCCACTTGGATTTCACCACCAAGGGGAAAGCCCACTCTATTCTCTAGCAGAGGATAATCTCTAGGGAAAGTATATTTTGGCTAAGCGAGACTAGCTTATCACTGGGCTCGTGAAGTGAGGGGAGCTTGCTCCTTAGCACCAGGCCATGTACGAAACCTAACATAAACTCTTGAGTGCCTAAACTGACCTAAAACCATCTTTAGACTGCCTCTTTTAGGACCCATTCTGATAGCCAACCTTCCCAAACACATTCTAAGGCATAAGCCAACATGATCCTAATAATTTATTTCTAGGGATTTAACGCTTAGGATCTGCTTGTGTTCTTCATCTTTTCTATTCTTATCTGCTTGTTTGAGCTAGTGAGGACATTCTTCTTTTTTTCCAAAATTTTTCAAAATTCTTTGAGTTTTTGAAAACCACAGTCACCAGCATCGATTTTACCACCGACGTCGGCAACTTTCCCTCGCTAGCATCGATTATCTGACCGATGTCGGTCACTTTCACAGTCTTTTTTTCAAAATAGCAGCCTTAAAACCTGACCCTTTTTCTACCAAAACCACATTATGAGTTTTTGAAACTAAAAAAACATAGTTTTTGAAACCTCAACCTTGCCTTGAATGTTTTTGACACGCAGTCAAACCAAGGCTCTTCTTGACCAAGCGAGGCATCAACCGCTTCCACCTTACCCGTCCATAACCAGTCCTATAATGGAGTTCCACTCAGAGACCGAAAGAACTCCTACTCGATCGACCCCAACTCAATCCCCCATTGTCCCTGAAGGGGACCAAGATTTTGAAAGATTCCTGGACCTCAATGTCAAAGCCCTCCAAAACTATCTTGCAAGAAACCAAATGCGAGACCTTTCGGGTGAAGCAGCGATGATGTCAACACCATTTGCTACCCAGCCTTTTATAACTCAAAATATTGCCTCAACCATTAATTTGACCATGGCCAATATGCAAAGTTTGGCCTTCCCATCTATTTTTAGACTGACCTCCATCGAGGTTCCATTACCCCCTCAACCACACACAATTCAACCAAGTTCTACATCATACCAGAACTTGATTGTCTCGACTCCACACACTCTTGTGCCCATAAATGCAGGAGTGTCTACCTCCCCTTTTTCCAATGCCACCACGCAACCATCTTTGGTGGTATCTAGTCAACTTATGCCTTCTACCTTCATGACGCAACCACCCTTGGCCTCCACTTTTGTCCCAATGACTAGTTATCAATACATTGCGCCCCTATAAACACAACCGACTACATCGTATGCCCCTTCTAGCATCTTCCAAGCACCCTACAATCTGAGGGGTGCCCCATTTGCCAATTCATCAACTGATCTCATCAAGATGCTGATGGACAAAATGTCTAGTCTTGAGACCTCTATTTTTGGTTCACGCAATGCCCTCTCATATTAGCAAGTTTGCAATGAACCCATTCATCCCTCCATCCTGATCCGACTATACCCCAACCAGTGGGAGCTTCCTAAATTTTCTCATTTCTAGAGTAAGGAAGACCCGTAACATCACCTACGAGCATTCAGACATGCTTGTTATCTCATAGCCCATGACGATCCATTACTTCTACGCACATTCCCCATGTCACTTTTTGGCCCCGCCCTTGACTGGTTTAGCTCTCTTACCAGACATTCTATCTTTTCATTCAATCAACTTGCCCAATTATTTCTTGACCATTTTTCTATCAATATCACCAAACAAGTCTCGATCACAGACCTCTACTCCATCAGGCAATTTGATGACGAATCAATAGTCGATTTTGTCACCCGTTGGAGAGGCTTGGCCAACCAGCTCTCCTTCTCCTTGCCTCAACCTGAGCTCATCGAGCTCTTTTCCCGAGCATGTGCCAGGCACATCTCTTCTACCTTGCGGATTCAAACATTTCACACTTTTGATGAAGCTTTCACCATGGCCCGAAAGCTTGAACTCTGCGCCATTGAAGGAGACAAGGTCAAATTGCATAATACCAATGCAAAAGCCAATGACCCTTCTTCTTCTAGACCTTCTTTTGCCAATTCTAAATCCAAAGGAGTGGCCAACACTATGGTCATTAGATCACCATCTTCAACAACAATCGACCAACCTCAACCTTCAACCTCTCAAAGCATCACCAAACAATTCCAACAACGGTACGTCCAACATTCATACACTCCACTTGGAGAATCATACGCTTCCATTTTGGAAAAACTTGTCAAATAAGGGGTCCTCAATCTCCCTCCAATTAGACCACCTCAATTTGACCCTTCAAAAGCCCTCCCTACATGGTATAGGGAGGCAAACTTTTGTCACTATCATCGCGTCCACGGCCATGACATCAACAATTGCCGAACTTTCAAAAACATCATTCAAGACATGCTAGTTAAGGGTGACCTCATCCTAGACAATCCAACTGTGCCACCCAATCAAGGCATAGCCATCTTCAAACAACCCTTTCTCAACCATCTGCCTACCCAAAACAATGTCTAGACCATGACCGATAGCTCCCAAGAGCATGATATACACACGGTCAACACGGTCTCGCCTCTTGTCCCTGACCAACCTCCTCCACAGGTAGAATAATCTTCCTCTCTTGTTAGTTCTCCATCGACCTCTCTTATACCAGAGGATGCCTTGACCATACCAATGCCATTAAGCCCACATTCATCCTTCTTCCCACCAATGGAGGACCCGACCTTGCCTACTCCTCAACCACAAGTCAAAAGCACAATCATCCCTACCCTCTGCCCTCTTAAGGAGCCACACTCTCCTAATTCTTCTCCACCAAGAGAAGAACCAGTCTCTTCACCCATTTTGTCTAAGGAAGACCCAGTCACAATTGCCTCTTGTCTTTTGCCTGAGATTGCTACATCTCACTCACTTCTATCCACATCTGAACCTAAACCTGTATCTAACTTCACCTCACACAATGGTGGCCCTCAACCCAAACCAAAGAAGGCCACTAAACCACACCAGAGGACTCCTCCCCCACCTTCATCATTACCTTCAATTTTGGGCCCGCATCCATCCACTTTAATAAGAGTGCTTCCTACTCCCATACTTCACAGAGGAAAGTCACCTCCATTATCTCCTCAACCCATCAGACATATATTTCCTCCAAAACATCCAACACCTATCACCACCAAAGTGCCATCTACATGTGTGGCTATACCACCCATGAAAATGATGGTATGACCAATGCCTCCAACGCCTCTCAAACCAAAGTCATCAACCCCTACTGCAACAAGAGACACAGACCCATTAATAGGTTCTTATGCCTTGCTATTACAGTAATTGTTGCAGTCTTCTCGCATCAGTCTCCCACCTCTTAGACCATATCAATCCCTCAGACCAAAACTGCCCTGGTTCGATGACTCTCAGATTTGTGCATATCATTGTACACCTAGGCACGACACTGAGCATTATTTTGCCCTCAATATTGTTGTTCACCAATGCTTGGAGAAAGACACCCTTCTTCTTGACCACATTATCAACAAACCTTCAACACTGCCCCACTCATCAACTCTCGGATCAAGACCATCTTGGTTTGACAGCTCTAAATTTTGTCACTATCATCACACTCTGGGACATGACACTGAGTGTTGTTTCACTCTTAAAGCTGTCATTCTTTAACAATGAAAAAAGGATACCCTTCTCATCAAGGATCCTCTTGACCACCCCTTTGACAAATCATCAACATCGACCCATGCTTCTCAAACCTCATCACCTAAATTGGGATCTCTACGCCAGACTATGGTCCCTTTGCCGCCTTTGACCCCCTTATTTGACATCAACACAGTCAATCTGACTACCAAACCTCAACCGACCTTGACCAATCTATCAAACATTCTTCCTAGCCACTGGGGGAATTCAACATTCATCCAAGCCTCGACCAACCTTTCAACCCAGTCTCGACCAAATATCAATCACTCTTTTAATCCTAAACCTTGACCAGGCCTCAACCAAAACTCGACCATGCCTCGACCAAACAAGCATTGACCCAAACCTCAACTAAACATTCAACCAATCACGACCAATCAGTGACCATATCAACCATCCAACATCAATCAACACGTGACCAATCGAGAAAGAGGTAGATGGGGCAAATTTTCTCCTAATTGACTCAGACCTTATCATAAAGCACAAGCATGGACTAGGGACTTATCAGAACTTGAGCCCTTTAATGCCTTACATCTGTGACCATTCTACTGTTAGTCGAGTACTCATCCTCTTGACATATAACTTGAGCTTGTCCCTTGAGCAACTCTGTCCTCTTAATCCTCATTCCTTTTAACCCTATTCCTCTTAACAAATCCTATATAACCTTTTTATAATGTATGGATGCTTTGTCCTAATAAAAGGGAGCCCTTGAACTTCTATAGTCTTGTCCATGACTCAAAATTTTATGAAAAATAAATCAAGATGTCAAAATATCCAAGGTCACAAACTCTAAAAGACAGACTGCTCCCTCAAAAGACAACTGTACTATCATTGCTGTAGCTAATAGACTGCTCCCTCAAAGGATAGCTATTCAAAGCCCTCATATATATGTAAAGCAAAAATATAGACCACTCCCTCGAAGGATGGCTATGAATAAATCTTGCTACAAATAACACTTTCTTAGAAGCTTCCCACATTGATCAACTTCACAAATGACCACAAAGCAAAATGACATCTCTATGTAGACTTCCCACATCGATCAGTCTGCTAAAAATAAAATAAAATAAAAATCAGGGTCTTCTATAAAAAAGGGCAAGGTTATCTCTGCTCTAAAATGGGTTACCCTATCCTCACCTATCATAACACCTACTCAAGGGACTTCGAGCTCACTTTAATGTCAAAGTGATTTGATTACCGTTCTAACACAACCCATGGTCAACGACGCAATGCATGAATGGGGCTCTTGGTTCTAACAACCCCTATCTATGCTGTCATTCTGGTCCGTGTCAATGAAAGAGCAATTTGCCTTTCACTTTTTTTCACACTTTGGTCACATCCAACCAAATCATTTTCCAACCAAACCAAATCAAACCAAAATATTTTTAGACCTGTCACATCATCATAGTCCATTTTACATAGTTTCTATGGACACCAATACACATGGAAACTATCGATGACACAATTTATGTTAAGCATAAACCAATACTTGCTAAAGCATAAATAGACCTCAATTCATTTTTAACATACATCCATCACAAATATGGACAGTTGCTAGGGATGAAAAGCCCTGACCAATGTTACAGAATACACCATTTGGAAAAGGCTGTAACATCTTTTTATCCTCATCATTTCAACACATGACTAGACCAATCATCAACCATTTTGTCTCTTTGTCTGAACTACATTGGTCTGAGGCCCTAAGACCGAGGCTATGTAGGCAGCACTCAGATGACACGACTGTCTTCTGGGGTTAGCTCAACCACCCTTGTTTGTTTGTCTCTCTGATGGACAAACCTCCTATCTTACTTTTGACCATGACTTGACCTCGACCAAGACAATCCATAACCTTGACCCTTTTCCTCCCTCTTGGGAGAACTACATTGGCCTGAGGCCCTAACAACAGGGGCTATGTAGGCAGCACTCAGTTGACATGGGGTCTTCTGGGGTTGGCTTGGCCATTCCTTCATCACATTCTTTCGTCCCCTGCCAATCACATCACAAACAATCATATATTTTCATAATCATTAAACGTCATCATATAATCATTTACATCCTAATCATTACATATCATCATAAAACATCATGACATCATATCTCAGCATACATCATTAAAACATATGAAAAATGCTGTAAACATCTAACATCTAAAAACACATCAATAGCCAAAAAACCTCATCATATATATATATATATATATATATATATATATATATATATATATATATATATATATATATATAAATGTTTTTACAATGGCACAATCTGTGCCTCTCTCTCTCGCTCTCTCTCAAAATAATACATCTCACATCATTGGCTCACAGGCCGGTATATACATCAAAATAATCAAAATTTTCCCTCAAGACTATGGCTGTGGTGGTGGTGGTGGCCATGAAGATGCTGTATCATCCCCACCCTCTGCTCTACGCCATCTGTGGGAACCCGAGTTAGTCACCCGTGACATAGACCGCTGTCAGCTCAGCTCTTCCCTCATATTTGAGTATCATTGTATCTAAGGAAACCCCCTAATGGCTCCCTCATAATATGCGATCTCATCCAATGCATTATTGTATCTAACTATAGATACAATCTGTAGTGGACCCATCTGACCTACTGCCGTGCCCTGCACTAAACCCTGCAACTGTGAAAACCTTGGCTACACTGATGCTGACTGTGTGGGCTACTGAACTGGATACTGAGGTGGATGCTACATCAGGCCCTATCCTCCCAAACCCTATCCTCCCAAAACCTGTCCTGCCAATGCCTGTGCTTGGGCTGCGACTAACTACCCCTATAAAATGGTAACCTATCCTCATGTTGCATCCATCTCTTAGATGGCAACATCTCTCTCCTATCTGGTAGCATCTCTCTCTTGTCAAGCCACATCCTGCTCTCTGATCACTGTCTGTAAATCAAGCTGTGGTCCTGCTTGCATGCTTATATACTGACCTGCCCACCATGCTGAGTAGGCCTCTGTGCATCCTGGATCTACTATCCCAGGACCTACTGATAACTCCTCAAAATTTGGCCTCTTTGTCTCCTCTAGCAGTGGGAGTGGTGCCTCAATATCATCTCATCTATACTGTGGGAAGGTGGGTGGCACACCCTAAAGCAACCCATACTAGCACTGCACTCTCTCTGCTGGTACCCTCTCAAGCTCACCAGCTCATCTACCTCTGACCCACTTGATGCTCTGCACTCTGACCAACTGCTCTCTCTAATCTCTAAAAACTAGATACACCAGGTACTATCTCTAGATAATGTCTATAGGGATTAGGGCCTCCAGCACCCCTCTATAATAGTTGATGTCTCTGACTACCCTATCTATCTGTGCCTGCACCATCATCTCGTGCCATCGCCTAAAACCAACTCTAAAATGAGCCTAAATTACCACTGGGAGGCTGAGAGGTTGTGTGACCATGATGTGCTCTTAAGCCCAGCAATGCAGGAGGTGGCTGACACACAAGCTATACCGTCACCACCGACTGATGCCCCATAGCTCTCTAGACACCTGAGCTAAAAAGACAGGTGCCCAAGCAAACACTGTCTGCTGCTCTATCATATCTATCAAAACTCTAGTCATAGCAACCAAAAACTTGCCTCCCTCTGCATTTGGCAAGGCATAGACCGTGATACCGATCATCATCAAGATCGCCAGCCGATGTGCATCCTCATCCGTAACATAAAGGGGCTCATACGCAAAGCTTGCTGAATGGTAACTAGTCTCAATGATGTGCTCTCCAAATAGCATCATCATGTGAATATCATGCACCTTTCTTGAGCATGCATACAAGTCTACTCTGTGTATCGATAACCACAAAATCTGGTACACATCCTTAACTATGACAGTCATCTCTCTTATCAGTAAGTGGAAGGTGTTAGTGGAGTGATCCCATCGCTTAATCAGAGCCACCATCAGGCTCATGTCCCTTGCCACTCGACAGTACTGCCACAGCATACCGAGTCCCACTGTGCTCATATGAGCCCACTCCTCCCCTATGATGTCTCGACGCATTTGCATTAGTAATGTCAATAGCCAATCCCATATCATTAGCATCTACCTTGCCTACATCCAACCAAAGTCAAACTCTTGTCAACACGACTACCAATCCCCATGACTCTTCTTCTCTAGCCTGGCCATTTGCCCTTTCATCTATCTACTTGACCATTTAGTTGACCATCTATGACTACCCTGACACCCGAGAAGCCCTTGGTGTAACTTCGCCCTTTTGACTTGATAATTTTCAAACCTCTCTTCAACCAAGCAGCCACTGACATTAGTTTTCATGCCAATGACAACCCTTACCTGATCGACATCGGCAAAAAAGTGACCAATGCCAGTTGTTAATCAGCTGATGCTAGCAAACCCACTAACATCGGTGACTGGTTCAGCCCTATAGCCAAATGGGGTGAGCCCTAAAAATTAAGGCTTCCCCATTTAACCATAATTTCCCCCCCAAGACCCTCCTAAATCACCCTAGCATGACCTACCTACCCTTCCCACCCTCTTAACTACCCCTCCCCCTCAATTTTAAGCTAAAAACATACAAATTTCAAAAACAAAAATCAAATTCAAACAAATCCAACAAGTTCAAAAATGCCTCCTACCTCGTCCCATCATCGCCGCCATGGTGGCATAATGGGTGTCACTAGTGCTAGACCTCCCATGGGTCCTCCTCTACCCTCTGCCATCTCATCTGTCTCACTTTCTCTGCACACTCCTCCTAGCCCACAATCTGCTGTTCAACCTCCACTCTTGGTCTAAATTGCTCCCTCTC
Organism: Torreya grandis; assembly: GCA_037957365.1. Classification (NCBI taxonomy): domain Eukaryota; kingdom Viridiplantae; phylum Streptophyta; class Pinopsida; order Cupressales; family Taxaceae; genus Torreya; species Torreya grandis. The sequence goes on along the minus strand of JARHVA010003410.1, from coordinate 437,830 downwards.
TTCCCCAATCTCACTCCGACACCTCACACCACTACACTGGTCAACTTGGAGTCATTTTCACTCAATCACTCAAGAGCTCCTTTTCTCCCTTTGATCACAATCACAAATGACTTTTGGTGGGCTGCCAATCTAGTTTTTTTAGATTTGGTAGGCCACCGACGTCGGCATGATAGTGCCCTAGTCCACCGATGTCGGTCGATTTTCGTCGACATCGGTCTCTTTTGTGCATCGACATTGGGTGTGGTACCGACATCGACAACTTTAAAACCTCCAACTTCTTCACAAAGACCCAAATCATGCCCATTTTTCACAGTAAAAGTCATCTTAGCCTTCTGGGGCACACTTGAGATCATTTTTACATCAACCCCACTCGACCAATGACCATGGAGATCATGACTATCTCTTTCGACTACAACCACTTCCAAGACAACGTTGCCTTGGTTGTTTTTACATGTATGTTACCTCATGAATGGTTGGCAAAAATTGTCTACAACCCATATTTTGACCTTCACAAGTATAGGATTGCAAGCCGGTTGATCCCCACTACTTGTGACATTTTCGTGTTTCTAGGAGCACTTCCTGAGCTCGAGATACCTGGAACATGACAACCATTGGAGCTTCAACTTAGATTGAATAACCCGATCAGCTATAACCAAATGCTGGGGCTCGATTATTTCAATTTTGGCACTCCTTGACCCTCGACCTATGACAATTTGACCTGACCATCTTGTGAAGTGGTATATGCATAATCACAAATTTTGCAGCATTCACACTCACACTTTCACCTTATCCATCCACTCTCTATCAAATTGACACCCAACTTCAGGTTCCCTTCCCTCGACTCTCACTTTGAGGGGGAATACTTGATCCCACATCTGGTGTAAACAACCCTCCTATTTTTATCTTGCAGTTCACTTAAACAACAAACAAGATGAAAGTGACCTCATCCCACACCTGGGATAATCAACTCCTATTTTTGTCTTGTAGTTCGTCTAGAACAACCAACAAAACAAAAAGGGGCGAATGTAGACACCGAAATCGTGTCTAAACCCTTGGTCGATTCCCCCCTTGGTCCCCTTGGTCCCTTTCCACTTCTAACCATAACCCACCTATGTCTTATTAATTTAAAATAATTATCTTATTTTAAATTAATAATTCTCTCTCTCCCCTTGACACCTCACCCATGCCACCTCTCCTCTCCTTGGATTCCCTTACCCTTGGATACCCTCATTTATCACCCTATGACCTATTCCAACTTCCCATCCACTACCCCTTACCAAGTCTTAAATGATTTAAGACCCCATTTCCCTTATCCCACTCATTTCTGATGCCTATTAATCCACCTTCAACCATTTCTTCCTTGGACCCACTGACCTGGCAATTGGGAAAATGGATGAAAGGCTATTTTTAGCCTTTTTACCTGCCTTCTAGCCACCGACATTGATCAACTATCGACCGACATCGGTGATATTACCAACATCGGTTTCCTTCATAACTGCGTTCTTGACCCGAATGCGGGATCCTATTTTTCCAATCTTTGCATTCGCTCTTTCAATCCGCTCCTTCGGCCTTCAATCATCTGCCTTTTGACCTTCAATAATAAGCCAATCTTTCAGTCTCCAATCCACTAGACCTCTCACTCTCTCTCACAGGTATACACAGCCAACAACAACAACAACAAGAACTCTACATTAGCCACTCCATCAACAACAGGGCCTTCACACTAGCAACATCAACAACAGCTACAAGCATCAGCAACATTTCTTCTTCAACAGGTATGAGCTAAGAATGTTTCATTTATTTCATTTCAATAATCTAGAAATGTATTAGCTATTAGCCCCCATTCAACACTTCCAGACCAGAGCTGAATCCTTATCTCCCTATTGGCCTCCTCTATCCCTCTATCCCTTTTTGACATTCTGTCCATTGCCCCAGACCTCTACACAGACACCTCAAGCCATTTTGCTGACCCCAAACAGACCACAAACCCGTCCACAGACCAAAAACTCAACCAGACCTCGTCTAAAGACTACTACCCTGACCGATGTTGGCCGCATAGACCACTGACCTCACCGACATCGGTAGACTAACCGACGTTGGAAAACTTGACTAACCGACGTCGATAGACTAATCGACGTCGGCGATTGTGACCAGGCTGACAGCAGCATTTAGGTAAGCATTTGCTTCCATTTCTATTTCAGTTTTTAATCATTTTAGTCTTTTATCATTCTAGTCTTTTATCAGACATTATTTTTATCAATCAGTGGGTTGACATCCCTTAAGGAAGTCTTTGTACTTCTAGGATCAAGATTTTGCTTGTCAGCCCACCATCTCCTCATCTAATGCCTTCTTTGTTTTAGTCTCTTTCTCCTATAGGTGTCATCCTCCACAACCAAAGAGGAGTTCCTGCTATCGTCTAGATAACGGTGCACAAGACTTCATCCTGGTACATACAAGCCTTAGACCATTTCTCTTAGTTTCTCATTTCCTCTTTGAATGTGAAAGTGAAAATAATATAGAAACAATAGGGACCAAAGTGAAGTTTACAAAGAATCATAGGATTATATGATTAATATAAGAATTTTAAATCTTTTCTCATTGTAATATGATGGTTTATAGTTTAAAATTCATTTGTATCTTTCCTAATAGTTATCTTAAATAATATATTAAGTTTATTGCATACAGATTGATTATGAATTTACAAAATCAAGGAATCAAACTTTTATGAACTTTGACATAATATCTTAACATAGTTCAAATTATATTCAAACATGCATGGATTCTGAGAACTAAAAGACCTTATGGTTGATCATATTATTATTTGTGTACTATTTCATAATAAAAATGAGTATTTTTAGATTGGTTCTTAGATTTTGATTGAGGTTATAACCATTTTTGGGGCACAAACTAGGGGCCTAGTCCTTGAGAAAAATATAGAACAATTAACACTTGGTCACATTGAAACCATTAAGTATACAACCATAATCAACCTATAGATTCCCTATGAGATTTGAACTTGGATGGGGCTGGGCACAACCATACCACTTAACCAATCCTTCTTCATCTCATTAGAAATAAAAATGAGTATTTTACTTGGTCTAAATTCATGTTTTGTTTCCTAACTTATGTTTAAATTTGGCATGCATTTTTTTCCTATAGCCTTCATGATATCACTCTTTCATGTAGTATGTCCAAATATTGTGTTACTACGATTTAATTAAAATATGCCACATGTTATGATGTTGTTCACTATGCACCTTATAATTTTTAAATTTATTAATAACAAGTATTAAATTATGAGAGTCTGAGCCATTCAGAGATGCCACACATAATGTTTATAGTTCCTTGCACCTCGAAACCTCACACAACTTCAACAGATTGAACCAAATTTTGAGAATTGTGTAATTGTGAGTCAATCACAGGATGCCACACATCACAATATCATAATGACACAACCACTGATTGACCACACATTACAAAGAAATCTGATAAGGACTAAGAACTACATGAATGCAAAGCAATCATAGGGTTGATTATATCTAGCTTATAAGGACTTCATGGTGCTAAGAAGTAACAATGATATATTAGAGAACCATGTGACTTTAATCCAATTAATAGTATCCACATGGACACCATATAAGTATGTAAAATTTGATTAAGCATAATTATAATCTCACATAATAAACATGGCATGTGAGAGATAACTTGAGATTCCTTGCAACTCTTACAATTTACATGATGAAGACATGTGGACTATGATGATACACTCTGAGCTCATCCTATGTTGTAAATCTTCCTCGAGAGCTCAAATCACTCAAAGTATGCCATGCCACTCTATGAAAATGGAGTTAAAATTAGCATATATCATTGAATTTCAAACCATAACAAGTTTTTATACAATCCACATGATTTCTCCAATAATAGACAACTTAGTAGAATGGCCACAGAAAGATATTCACACAAGATACATGAATACAAGATCGAAATGAATTGATTAGTGTGACTTGATATATGATCCCAGGCATCCTCAATTTTAGAGTGAAAGATTGAAATAAACAAAAAGATCATTTATATGAAAATATATGCAGAGAGTACTTGACATTAATATGGTTTATAGGCTTGTCAGGGCTAACTTTTAAATATTTTCTTAGAATTTGGATCATAATACCTTTTTAGAAAGCTTGGATTATAATTTAAAAGATAAAAAAACTTTGGCTATGTATTGAGACTCCAAAAGCTTCAAAAATGACCTAAAGGCTCCCAAAAATGATATACATAAGGTGTAATAGTTGATTTCTTAGAAATTTAAAGGCATAGTTGCATGGATAAAACATGCAGGCACTTTGTGTGATATTCTTGAAAGTCTAAAATTTGAAAAGGGAAAAGTCTAACTGGCCTCAAATTGGAATACTTGTTTCAAGTTATATTTTGGATTAACATAGCCCAATTTAAATTTATATTTCAAGTTAGAAATTTTATTTTTGATCTTTTTTAGATTTAAATTTAGTTTATTATTAATAAGGAATTATGTGAAATGGATTTTTCAAAAACAAATTTTGGTGACCACAAACCTTTATAAATATTGTGATGTGAAAAAATCTTATTCAAAAAGGTTTTTAGGAGATTCAATAATCTTGAGAAGTATTTACATATGTTCAATGAGTTTATTTTGATTTTATTCTTTCTCATAATTTCAAACTAATGTTGTGTATTTTTGAGCTTTAAGTGATTATGATAGGTATTTATTTGCTGATTATAATTTGGTTATAATGTGCAATTTTTTAATTCTAATTTTTTTAATTAGTTAATCTCTAATCTATTATTATTTTAACTAGACATGTTGTTGTTATTTTTAGAGTGAATTAGATATCTATAAAACTAACATGCATGAATATGCATATTGATATTTCCCTAATATATTTATTTTGAAAGGAGAGGATACTGAAATTCACTCATAAACAATTAATCCATAGACTCTCATACTATATATATTCAAGCTTGAGCAAATGCTAGACTATATTGATGCTGGTTTCGGTGCAATAAATCTTAAGGAGTGTTGCTTAAGTGAAAGAATTACTCACCTAAAATCTAAAACCTTAATTTATTTTATACCCTTCCCTTATTCTAAACTTTTTTTTAAAGAGATCTAATCCTTGTAACATAACATCATTGTGAATATTCATCTTTGGGTGATCATATGGATGTTTAGGTGAACTTTCTTTGATTGGATGTAGGTCAAATGCCATTATTCAATCACAACTACATAGGAGAGTCACAACTTGCAACTTGTGCCCTAGACAATTTTTTCAATAGTCTTAAATGAGAGGGTGAAACTCCATCACTCGTGATGTGCATTAAACCTGCATTAACAACTTTCAGAACTAATTTATAATTTTCCCTTATCCTCATTACAGATAAAAAAGTTTTTATCTTTTAATTTATGGTTTGATGCCTACTCTCCTATTAGTTCTTCCTCTATTAGGGACATTCCTTATTTATTTAATATTTAAATCGAAATGTCTCTATTATTTAAATGCTCTGATATTTTTTCTAGTTGTATTAAGTGGATAAAAACTAGTTTTTATTCAGTAAAACATTATATAGATTTTCTAGAATTTGTAACTTTCTATTTTTAGTAAATTCCATCTAGAGGGTGATTGATATACCTATTTTTGAAATATTTTTTAGGTTTTGTTTATCTAATTATTTCTATCAAAAACCTCTTTTTGTTTCCAAAAACTTATAATGGTTTTATGTAAGTGGTCAATTATTTATTCTAAACATTGTAAGATGGCTATAATAGATATTTTTAATGTATATTTTATAATCTAAGCAATGATTGATAAAATATTATATGTTTTTGGCCTAAAATATGTAATATATTTCATAATCATGTAATTAAATGTGTAACATTAATGCACAATAAAATTAAATTTGTAATTAATGATGATACATCTTCTATGAATGTGGAGTCATAAGCACTCTCATATGTGCCTTCTTTGGTCTTGCCTCAAAGTTATAATGGCTACCATCCATTTATTATGGATGTCCACATTGTCACTATCCGAAGAGGTATGAATACCCATCCAATATTAAAAAGTATAGGTCATCCATATGTTCTTCCTCATCTCCTTCCATCTCCCATGCATCCTCTAGATGGCATTTGTATGCATATTCAATTGGAAGTGCCTAAAGTTTGTGCTTGTGAAACCATTCTAGATTAGATAGTTAATATGAGGAAGTCCATAGAGGAATTAAAAAAACAAATGAGTATAAATATAATATCACTTGAGAATAAGATCATATATGTCAATGGCCCTCAACATGATAGTATCAATTATATTTTAGCCTCTCCATTCAATAACTTTATGATTCAAAAGATTTCATCTCAAATATGTGTTAAAAAATAACATACATATAAAACTAAAAGTTTAAAATTTTTGAATAAGGTTAATAAGACATTGAGTGAAAATTTAAGGACATGCTTTGAAAAAATTTGATCACATTTCCTCCAATGCATCCTCTAAGGAAATCAAAATACTATTGTGCCTATCATAGAATGCATGTACATCACTTAGATAATTGTTAGACCATGAAGAGAAAAATAAAAAAGTATTATTTATAGTGGTATTCATGATCCTACATTAGACACATCCTTCAAATAACTACCAAATTCAAAAACAAATATAATTGAGAAACCTACTCTAATTATGGTTACATCTTCTAAAGAATAATTACATAAGGAACAATTGAAAAAAAGGGGTTACATAAAGAACAATGAAAAAGTTAAAAATGGAAAAATTGGTAAAGGAAAAACTACAAAAGGATCAATTGAAACAAGAAAAGTTATAAAATAAACAATTGGAAAAAGAAAAGCTATGATAGGAATAGTTATAAAATAAAAAATTACAAAATAAACAATTGGAAAAATAAAGGTTACATTAAGAAAGTTTTCCCATTAAAAATTACAAAAAAAAAGAAGTTACAAAAAGAAAGGTTGAAAAAATAAAGGGAAGTTAATAAAGAAAGTGTAGTAAGAAAGAGTTTCTCAAGAAGGAAGTTTAAAAGGAAGAGGTACCTAATAAGGTTATTATCAAAAACATGTTTTCCAAGGAGGTTATCACAAAAAAATCCTCAAATATAGAGCCTTTGATTCTTAGCCCTTACATAGATTGAATTAAATGAACTAATGTTGATATTACGAACCTTTAAGAAATAAATGTATGTAGCATGACATTTATCCAATCTCTTGGGTATTGTTGTCAATCAGACTTGCACCCCTGTTAAGGTAGTTCTAGGTCCTCACAGTCTACTAAAACATGGAAACAATCCTAGGCTGTGGGTGACCTAATCAGTGGATTAAATATCTAGATTATAAGGGCTAGCTCCATTTAGTGTATCAATTAGGATATTTGATCTATGATATAAATTATTGGGAAAATAGAGAGAAACTTGAACACAAATCATATCTAATGATGGTGATACACCTATATTTTTGATTGATCCACTCAATTTGAGCTTCTAAAAACACTAATTTAGACAAGAAAAGGGCTGAACTTTCAACTCTAATTGACCAATATACATAAGTATTTCATGAAAAGGTTTTATCTGGTGATCCAAGCTTGAGGGAAATAAAAGAATATGCCTAATTTAAGGCATTAAATAGCCACTTATATCCACTATAAACTCAGCCAAGAGACATCAAACATAGAACATGACCTGCATAAGCTAATCAACTATGCTACAGGTACGAAACAAGATTTGACAAGGAATAAGAATTATATCACTTATGCAAATAATTGACATGAATACACTATACTAGCATTCTATAAAATAAAAATAGTCCTTATATTAATTTAAAAAAAGGTTACAAACTTTGTCTTTGGTAGAATTTGATCTTGCCAAAAGAGGAATACAATTCAAGGCTGAAAAGCCAATTTATATAGAAAACATACAATAGCCAAGAGGTTGGCACTAAAAATAGAAAAAGAGGTCAACTCTTACATTAACCAAGTATAATTTTTTTTATTTCAAGATAACAAAGCCTTCTAAGAATATCTTCTTGTCTTTTGTCTTGCATGAAAAACCCTTTGGCATTGAAAATGGATGGTGGGCTCAAGATTGGACTAATCTACCTCATACATGAAATCTATGCCAATCTTGGATGTCTAAATTCAAGCTTGATCAGATTTGAAGCAAATTTGGAACAAGATAAGTCCTCCTTTGCGTGGAAATCATGAGTAGATGTGGCACTTGATAACTAGTCAACTCAATAAATTAAGAACAATTAACTCCACTTGCATGAAAAAGCTATGCCACATCTGAATTTAGAACTCTGATTGAACTACTAAAAACCTTTGAAAGGCTAGGATTAAAGAGAGAGAAGGCATGAAATTTTGTGTTAAGCTCTCCAACCTTAAACTCCTTGATTTTTGCATGTAAATGAGTCTCTATTTTAGAACTGAAAGAGTTATGTTTGAAATGGTTACATGTTTTGGACGCGTCTAATCCTGTTTATGGGCCACTTTGCATACTCTACATATAGACTGTAAAACATGTTAATATATTTATTGGCTATTTAAATCTCTTGCATTTTATGGTTCTTCATCTCTATCTATTTCTTGCAGATAATTTGTTCAGGTTCTTCCTTTTGCCTCTAGTTTTGTTTATTTCTGTGGACTTTTATCTGAGACTTTTCTTGCTTATGTATTTATCTATTCACTTTGGAGTTTTCTCTTTGGACTTTTATCTTTGGACAAATTTTTTGTGGTTTATCCTTCTTGGGTATTTATTTTGGGTAAATTCCCATGGGTGATTTCTCCAAAGGAATTCCTTTAAACCTTTTGTCTATAACTTTGTTCATTTCCTTCAGACAAAAAGTTTGAAGGAAATATATTTATTCCTTTGAAAATTACCTTTGGGCCTTTAAAATGTCCCTTTAGCATTTTTAATAATGACTTTCTCGAAGGGATTCTAACCTTTTGGTTTTTGCAGAGTGTTCTTTCAGTCTTTCGAGCTTCTTGGAAAATCCCTTTAGCATTTTGTAAGTGGTCCTTTTTAGAAACTTTGAAGTGAAATCTTCCAAAATACCCCTTTGAAATTTTGTAAAGGACCCTTTTCATAATGAAATAACCCTTTGGAATTTTTGTATTTGTCCACTTGCCCTTAAAACTTTTGTAAACAGTCCACTTTACCGCAGATTTGACCTTTCAAATTTTCTACAAATGATCCTTTGGATATATTTCAAGTGTACCCTCAAAATTATTTTAAAAGTCATTTTGAAATTCTTGAATTTAACCTTCTCAAATGGTATATACCCTTTAGGATTCTTTCTAAGTGTCTTTTAGATTTATACCAAGTGACTTTCCTGAAGGGAAAGTGACCCTTCGAGTTTTTGTAATGGACTATTCCTTCAGACAAAATGTATGAAGGAATGATTGGAAGTGAAATTTATTGAAGGGATTCTACCCTTTGGGTTTTTTTGAAAAAGAACTTCCCTAAAGGGTTCCTACCCTTTGGCTTTTCTAAACTGCCCTTCAAGATTTTTGACAAGACCTTTGAAATTATTGTAAAATGAATTTCTAGAAGGGAAAGCATATTTCAAAAACATTATTGGAGCCTTTTAAAAATTTTCCCTTTGGAATAATTGTTTTAATCCCTTTGATAAAAAAATGACCCTTCAGGAACTTTGTGAATGACCCTTTTGAAAGGTAACTATTGACTATCAGGTATTTTGGAATGCACCTTTGGGAACCTTGAAATGACTTTTGGATTTTTTGTAAAGAACCCTATTGAAGAAATGGAAATAAAACATTCTTGTAAATATTGAAGTCTTCTTTATAAAGTTACCCTTTCAACTATTTTGATCAAATGCCAATACTTTCAAAGCAAATTGGCAATGCCACGAAAAGCTTCAAATGATAAGGGTGGAAATTTTGACCTATGGGGTCAAAATTGTCAACATTTTGGTGACTCAACTAGGAAGCATGCCTAATATTATTGAGAACTTATACAATAAACATGATATTAAACTCACAAAATAATGATAAACTTGATCTATGACTAAAAATCTTTTTTGACCAGACATGAAGTAACCTTCATCTTTCAAAATAGAAGGGAAACACACAAAGCAGGGAAACCTAACTAAGCAAAGCAAATGTGCAAACTATAACTTATTTGGAATAAAATAGAATGAAAATTATATGCTTGAACAACACTTGGAGGAAAATAAACAATCAAACTATGTACAAGGAGCTTTGCTTTTCAATAGCAATGTTTCAGATGTATCCCATTGACTAGGATTGGAAGCTCCTTACCATCCATCTTTGCAATTTGGAAGGCATTGTGGGATTTTTATCTAGAGATTGTATATGGGACACTCCAAAGTGATTCAAAATTTTTGTGCCTTCCTAATTTATCTCTATCCTTATCCCACTTAAGGACCAAATCTCCTTTGAAACTTTGTGAAGAATCTCTTTTATCAAAAGTTTTCTTCACTTGTGCTTGATGAATCTCCATGGCTAGCATGGATTAATTTCTTATCTCTTACATCTCCATAAGCTCAAAATACCTAATTTCCATAGGCTCATTCTCTAATAACTCAAGCAGATGCATTATTTCTAAAGCAAAAAATTCAAGAGAAATGGGTAACCTTGTTTCCTTACCATATACCAACTTGTATGGAGAATTGGCTATGAAAATTTTGTAGGTGATCCTATTAGCCCACATAGCTGACTTAAACTTGAGATGCCATGAAATTTTATTGTCTTCAATAGTCCTTCTTAAGATCCTTAATAGGTTCTTATTTATAGATTCAACAAGGCCATTGTCTTGTGGATAATAGTTCAGTGAAGTGCTGAGATAAATTCCATGTTGGGCAGCCCATTGAATGATCTTATATCCCATAAAAGCCATTGAATTATCAAAAATAATAGTATAAGGAACTCCAAATATAGTAATCAAACCTTCATAAAAATCTAAAACATTAGTTTTGTTTGCTTCTTTCAATGCCACTACTTCTATCCAATGTGTGAAGTAATCTATAGTAGTTAGAATCCATTTATGTCTTAAACTTGAAGAAGGATTTATGAAAAAAATAAATTCTAATACCTATTGGACAAAGGGTTGATCCAATGCAATTGGTCAAAGAGGCAGGGCTGTAATTTTCACTTTTCCTACAAACATAACACACTATTTTCACTTTCTAACCCATGCATGACAGTCACCAAATATAGAAGGCTAATAGTACCCACCTCTCATGATCTTAAGGGATATAGTTCTTGTATAAAAATTTCCTCCACCATGCCCATCATGGAATTATTCAAGCAATCTCTGAGTTTGGCTTAGTTCTACACATCTTAGCAACATGCCATTAATATCTTTCTTGAACAAAACACCATTAGTAAGAAAAAATGGATTTGACTGCAATTTGAATTATCTTCTTTTAGAAGAACTTAGATGAGAGGGATAAATGTCATCTTGGAGATATCTTACCAAGTCATGAAACTAGTTAGAAGGTGAGGTATGACTAGCTATAACTTCTTCATCATTTGACACCAAAATAACCTCATTAGCCTCTTGCAAGTCTTGAGATAGATACTCACAAAGTCCTTTACCCCTAATCAGCTTTGTCACCTTAATTTCCATGTCATATTCCATTACCTTAGTTATCCAACTAGATTTCTTCTCATTTATATCCTTGTTCAAAATAAACTCTTTGATTCTTGGATGAGAAACCATTAGGTGTATCTTATTATTAGACAACAAGTATCTAAACTTCTTGAGAGATATTATAACTAAAAGTACATGTTTTTCAACAAAATAATACCTTGTCTCATACGCTTCCAAGCCTTGACTGAAAAAAGCTATTGGATGATCTAAAGCTTCATGATTTTGTTACATAAGAATGCTTGAAATGGTGTGCATGTTAGCATAAGTATACAAAATGAAATCCTTTGTGAAATTTGGATTTATAAGCATAGGAACACTGGCTATGGCCTTTTTAATATCTTCAAAATTGTTTATTCCTTCTTTGGACCAGGTGAAGATCTAATCCTTATTTAGCATGGCTTTAAGTGGCTTAGCTAAAATGGCAAAATATGAAATATATCTCCTAATGAAGTTGATTTTCCTAAAGAAGCTTTTCAAAGCCTTTTTGTGTTTAGGCAATAAAAGTGCAAGAATGGAATCTACCCTTTCAAAATCTATGCTTAAACCATGCTTTGAAACAACATGTCTAAGAAGCTTACCTTCATGAACTAAAAATACACACTTTTTGGGATTTAGAGATACCCCAAATTGCCTACACCTTTTAAACACTCACTTGAGATGAACCATGTGATCTTCTACACTCTTTAAAAATACTATTATATCATCCAAATAAAAAAGTACATACCTATTAAGAAGGCCTTGGAATGCTATATCCATGGCTCTTTAAAAGGTTCCTTTAGCATTTGATAAACTAAATGGCATCTTTTTGCATGCAAATATCCCCCACTTGGTTGTGAATGCTATCTTAAATTGGTCCTCTTCTTTGACCAAAATTTGATTGTAGCCACTAGATCCATCCAACAAAGAAAACCTCTCTAAACCTGTAACAAGCTATAAAATTTGTTCCATTGATGGCAATGGATAATGATCTTTAAGTGAAGCCCTATTCAAATCATGGAAATCAACACACAAATGAATCTCACCATTCTTCTTCCATACTAGAACAAGGTTTGACACCCAAGTTGAGTGATTTATTGGAAATATAATAGCTGATTCTATGAGCTTGTGAAGCTTAGCTCTCATCAAAGGCTCAAGCTTAGGATTTATGGGCCTTTGTCTTTGTCTTATTGGTTTAGTTTTAGTCTCTAACTCAATGGTATGTTGAGCTAAACTTGGATCAAATACCTTGAGATCACTATATTTCCATGCAAATATATCAACAAAACTTGTGCATAACTCAATCAAAGATTCTTTTTGTGAAGGAGTACATACCTTACCCAACTTCAAAATCTTACCAACTGCAATCTCTACATTGGCATAGTGTTATTATTTTGTTAAAAAGGATGAATTCTCCTTCCTTAGCTCATCATCACCACTAAAAATGTTCTCAAGTGTGACCAATACCTTGGACAACTTATTCATTTTTAGTTGTATAATTTTATCACCATACTGCTGTAAGTGCTTTGATCAATTTTTTGAAGAAAACTTATCCTCCTCTTGCAATAATATCATAATTTGATTTTCATCTTTGAACACTTACCAATTATCATGATTATCTAGAAAAAAAGGCCTTACAACCACCTTTATATGAGACTAAATTTTCTCACTTTTTATATCATCTAGGATACTGAGTTGTGACCTAATGGTAGCCAACCTATTAGCATGTTTATTCTCACCTCTTGCTATTGCCTAAATGTTAAAAGCTTGGAAATATTCAAGTAAGTCCAATATTATATGCCTTTAAGAGTTAAGAATTTTTTTTTTCATACATTTAAACCTCTTACTTGGTGAACTATAAGTTCACTATCACCAAAAACTTGTAAGGTGTTGATTTTCATCTTCCTAGCCCACTGTAAACCATGAACTAGTGCTTCATATTTAGAAACATTGTTTTAAAAACCAAAATGAAATTTAATAGAAGAGAAATAATTTTGTTTTGTTGGAGAAACCAACAAAATTCCATCTCCAGTTCCATACTTATTCCTTGATCCATTAAAGTACAATTGCCACAAACCTTCATTAGACTCATCTTCTTTGACCATGGCTGGAATTGGTGCATCATTATCATGAAGGAAATACACACCAATTAATTATTCTTCAATAATATTTTAGGGATCATGATCATGCAAGATATAAGCCCACTCATCAAGGAAAAAATTTGGAACTCCATCCAAAGGTGATTCACTTTCTACTTCACTAGCTTTTAGTACTTCATCTGAGATGATACAATTAGTATTCATAACATTTGGCATATAGGGATCCATATGAAAATATGATTTTGGTTCAAAATGAATTGTTACCTTGGTACCATACCTATTTATGAACAACAAATAAGTCCAATAAGTTGATAAATATCCCCTAATCTTTGATGTGAAGTCCCTTGAAAGACACATAACAAAGTAAGGATGCAAGTCTACCACAACAACATCTTGCTAAATAGTAATATTGGGACAAGCATGTAATGTCAATTTTATATCTTTGATGATTCCTAACATATTTGTTGGTGACCCATCCAAATATAATACCCATTTAGTATTTGGCTCATAAACAAGGCCGAGCTTGTCTACAATCTATTTAGGCATGACTGTACTACTAGCTCCACTATACACCATATAATTATGAACCAAAGTATCACCTACTATCAAAAAAAGGTAAAAAGGAGGATTTTTATTTGATTTAACCTCATTTTTTTCCACCTTTTATATCTTATTTACTTGTTTTACCTATTGCTTAGTTGGCTGATCCAAAATTGTCAAGACAACACCTTCTTTCTCAACCAAATTTGGAGACAATTTGAGAGCTAAAAGATCTTGAATGAGCTTATCCTTTTGTCCTAGAATGGAAAGGGAATCCCAAATGATAATTATGATGTTATAATTCTTCATTTGATCTACTATACTAAAATGAGATCCACTAACCTTTGGCTATACCTTTTGAAGCACTAGATGTTCACAATTGAAGGTAGTTGATGAACCTTACCAACCTCTATATTCTTATTTTTCTATATTCTTATTTTTCTATGTTATAGGGATAGCAAGTTGCTATTTTTTAATCTTATAAATAACCCTAAGAGTACTTAAAGAATTTTCACCTCTTGAGCCTCTTCAATGGCTCTTCTTTTAGCTCTAGTTACAGCTGCAACTTGACCACTTGAATTTTTAGTTTTGACACCTTGAGTAAAAGCAACATGATCATCTACTTGCCAATTTACATTAATGGCATCAAGTTGCCCTTGAACTTGATGAATCTCTCCTTATGATGCTAAACCTATATCTTGGTACTGACCTCCTTGAAAACAAAACTCTTCTTATGTCATAAAATAAAACTCTTCTTATGTCATTTATGGCACAATGATGTTCTATGATACCAATGCTTGGTTTTGAGCATCATTGAGATTTTAGGGCTGCCAACCTGAATCCTATATCATGTTGTTTTGAGGTGGGGTGGTAATAATGGAATTTTAAGTGTAAATAACATTAAGATCAAGAGCAACATATGGATTAGCTAGAGTTATGGCTCCTTGTGCCTGATAAAGTGGTCTATTTTCTCTAAAACCCTAATAAGAAAGCCTTTGATCTTTTAAGTGTTGATAGGTGTTTTGATTTTATTACTTATAAGGCCTATTAGACTAGAATTTTTTCCTCTTAAGTTGCACTATTTTATTCCCAAAGGATTGTATCAAACTTTTTAACTCTCTTATCTCACTAGCTTGACTAGTAGGGGCTCCAATTTTAGCTTGAGGTGCTAGAATAAGAGCTAAGGATGGAATTTGAGGAACTTGAGGGGATGGTACATAATAGGCCTTAGAGGTCTTGGAGAAATCTTACCATCTTGTATCAAATTATTCTCTACCCTTATTGCAACCTCATAAGCATTTGGCAAGGTAAAACCACCCATAGAATGTATCATCACACTAATGTCAGAGTTAAGGGATTTTAAATAATACAAAATAACATATTTAGAGGATAGCCTAATCAACATAGGTATCCTATTCCATGTCTTTTGGAACATAAGGTTAAAATTAGATATGAATTCATAAGGATCCCTTATTATGGTGATCAATTGCTCAATTAAAGATAGGTGATCATATTTGTCCTCAAATTGCTTGACTAAAGCTGCACCCAATTTATCCTAGGTAGAAATGGAGTTTAGTGGAATATTTATATACCATTGCAATGCTTTTATTTTGAAGGAAGCTACAACCAACATGATAGAAACATTATTTTTAACAATATTGTGGACTGAATAGAGATTAGCCACATCTTGGATATGCTCAATAGGGTTTTTTTGGTTTTCTCTTGAGAAGAAAGGGATGCTCTTGAAGGTAGAAACTAGAATGTCATCAAACTAAGCTAAATTTAGTGGGCTACCTCTATTGAATGGAGAAAATACTTGGTTTTTGATGGCCATTTAGATGGTGGGGTTGTAGTGGTTAGAACAGTAGGATAACCAGGTGGCAAATACTATTTTTGAGGATATGGTTTTACCCTCCTAAATATTGATCTCTTATAAGATATAAATTCAAAAGAAATATCTTTACTTGCTAACCTTGTGGTAACCTTTGGCATGAAAGAGCTTCCTAAATGATGTTATGAACTCTATAACTTGAAGAATCTTTAGCTTGTGATGAAGATAGATATTCTCTTCTACTGCAAATGCTTTTCTTTAACTTTAAACTTATTTAGATTTGTTAAATATTTCTTTGTTGGTCCCACCAAGCATGCCAAAAACTATTTTCAATTAGACTTGCACCACTATGAATGTAGTTTCAGGCCCTCATAGTCTGCTAAAACATGGAAACAATCCTAGGCTATGGGTGACCCAATCAGGGGATTGAATCTCTAGATTCTAAGGGCTAGCTCCTTTCGGTGTATCAATTAGGATATTTTCTCTATGCTACAAATTGTTAGGAAAAGAGAGAGAAACTTGAATGAAAATCCTATCTAATGATGGTGATACACATGTATTTTTTGATTGATCTACTCAATTTGAGCTCCTAATAACACTAATTTAGATAAGAAAAGGGCTTAACTTTCAACTCTAATTGACCAATATGCATAAGTATTTCACAAAAAGGTTTTATCTAGTGATCCAAGCTTGAGGGAATGAAAGAATAGGCCTAATTTAAGGCACTAACCAAACACTTATATCCACTATAAACTTAGCCAAGAGACATCAAATATAGAACATGACCTACATAAACTGATCAACTATGCTATTAGGTAAGAATCAAAACTTGACAAGGAAGAGAAATTCTATCACTTATAAAAATCACTGACATGAATACACACTGTACCAGCATTTTAGAAAATAAAAAAGTGATATTAATCTAAAAAAAGGTTACAAACTCAATGTTTGGTAGAATTTGATCTTGCCAAAAGAGGGATACAATTCAAGGCTGAAAAGCCAACTTATATAGAAAACATATAATAACCAAGAGATTGGCACTAAACATAGAAAAAGAGGTCAACTCTTACATTAACCTAGTCTAATCTCCATTATGCCAACATAACAAATCCTTCTAAGAATATATTCTTGTCTTTTGTCTTGCATGAAAAACCCATTAGCATTGAAAATGGATGGTGGGCTCAAGCTTGGACTAATCTATCTCATACATGAAATCTGTGCCAATCTTGGATGTCTTAACTCAAGATTAAACCAATTTGAAGTTGAGTTGGAACAAGAAAATTCCTTCTTTACGTGTAAAGCATGAGTATATGTAGTACTTGATAAGTAGTCAACTCTATAAATTAAGAACAGTCAACTCTACTTGCATGATAAAACCACGTTATATCTGAATTTAAAACTTTGCTTAAACTACTAGAAATGTTTGAAAGGCTCAAATTAACGAAAGTGCATGCATGAAATTTTGTGTTAAGATCTCTAATGTTAAATTCCTTGAGTTCATCATGCAAACAAGTCTCCATTTTATAACTAAAAGAGTCATGTTTGAAATGATTGCAAGTTTTGGATGTATCTAATCCTATTTATGAGCCACTTTTCATGCTCTACATATAGATATAGAATGCATTAATTTTTTTATTAGCTATTGAAATCTATTGCATTTTTTGGTTCTTCATCTCTATCTATTTCCTGTAGATAATTTATTTGGGATCTTCCTTTTGCCTTTGGCTTTATTTATTACTACAGACTTTTGTCTGAGACTTTTCTTACTTATGTATTTATCTATTCACTTTGGAGTTTTGTCTTCATAATGTTGTCTTCAACAAAATTTCCCACAATTTATCCTTCATAGGTCTTCATTTCAAGTAAAATACCATGGGTAATTTCTCTGAAGGAATTCTTTCAGACAATTTGTCTGAAGGAATTCCTTCAAACTTTTTGTCCACAACTTTGTTAATTTCATTTAGACAAAAAGTCTGAAGGAACTATCTTCATTCCTTTACAAATTTCCCTTTAGGATTTTAAAATGTCCCTTAAAAATTTTTAATAATGAATTTCCTGAAGGGATTATACCCTTTGAGTTTTTTTAGAGTGTCCTTTCAGCCTTTCGGGCTTCTTAGAAAAGCCCTTTGACATTTTGTAAATGGTATTTTTTGTCAACTTTGAAGTGAACTCTTTCAAAAGAGCCTTTTAAACTTTTGTAAAGGACCCTTTACAAAATGAAATAACCCTTTGGCAAATGAATGAACCCTTTGGCATTTTTGTATTTATCCACCTGCCCTTCAGACTTTTGTAAATGATCTACTTTACCATGGATTTGACCCTTCAGATTTTTTGAAAATGATACTTTGGATTTCTTTCAAGTGTACCCTTGAAATTCTTGTAAAAGCCCTTTTGAAATTCTTGAAGTGAAACTTCTCAAAGGGTAGATACCCTTCGATATTCTTTCTAAGTGTCCTTCAAATTTCTGCCAAGTGACTTTCCCAAAGGGAAAGTGACCCCTCAGCCTTTGTCTTTAACTCTTTAGAAATTTCCAAAGTGAACTTTCCCAAAGGGAAAGTGACGCTTCAAGTTTTTATAATGGACTATTCCTTTGGACAAAATGTCTGAAGGAATGCTTGGAAGTGAACTTTCTCGAAGGGATTATACCCTTCAAGTTTTTTTGAAAAAGAACTTTCCCAAAGGGTTCCTACCCTTCAGCTTTTCTGAATTGCCCTTCAGGATTTTGACAAGCCCTTTAGAATTCTTGTAAAATGACTTTTTGAAAGGGAAAGTGTCTTTTGAAAACATTTTTGGAGCCATTTCAAAATTGTCCCTTCAGGCTAATTGTTTTAGTCTCTTCGTCAAAAAAATGACCCTTTGGGAACTTTGTGAATGACCCTTTCGAAAGGTAACTATTGACTGTCGAGTTTTTGAAATGCACCTTTGGGAAACTTGAAATGACTTTTAAATTTCCTTCAAAGAACCCTCTTGAAGAAGTGGAAAGAAACCCTTCTTCTTGTAAAGTTTAAAGTCTTATTTAGAAAGTTTCCCCTTTAGACTGTTTTGATCAAACATCAATACTTTCAAATAAAATTAGTAATGACACAAAAAGCTTCAAATGATAAGGGTGGAAATTTTGACTTGTGGGGTCAAAATTGTCAACATGTATGAAATTCAACATTTGGATAAGATTAATGAACCTAAGCAATGCATTTGATCTATTAAGTTGCTAGTAACTCTTTGTCTCATAATATGTTCTATTATATTTCACATTAATTTTACTTTGATTTAGTAAAATTAAATACTAGGGAGATCATGGATAAATAAAATGGATTCCACACTTGATAATAATCATGAATATGTTACATCTTATTTAAATTGTGCTATTGTTACTATTTCAAGAGAGGAATATCTTTAGAGCAAGAACATATAGATGAAAACATCCTTCAAATAATACTAAAGAAAAAATATCTAATGTAATCACAATAGAGGCACATGATACTAATAGTGCAAAACATACTAAAAAGAAACATAGATAATAAAAATTAATTCCACAATATGACACGGTTAGTTATTCTACTACAAATACACCAAATGATCAGAAAGACATGTCTAAAATGTAGGATGAACATAGAAATATTATAGATTATTATGACATGTATGATACTAAACATTCATATGGGAATCCCATTGAGGGGATCATTATTTAACATGAACATAATATAATTTACATATCTTATTCATGTTGACTTGGTTACTTATTTCTTCCACTCTTCTATTTTGACATATATGTTTACATATGTTTTTGCATTGATCATTATTCTAGCCCTTGGCTTTGATTTTAATTGGCTCTCTCATTTTAATTATTTATCCTAATCTTGACATCTATGACATCTATCCTAAAATGATACATAATTTATAACAACTTCAATATAGTGCACAGTATTTTATGACATATTACTTGATCACCCTTAAATAATGACTATGGCTTACAATGTGCTAACATGATCATATGCATGTATGTATGTATGTATATATAACACAATCATACACTAATTCTCTCCTATTGTGGGAATCCTTAATTTTATATCCATATACTTCTTTGAGCTATGATGTTATGAGTATATTGATTGCTTTCACTTCATTCACTTTACTATGTTATGATATCTGATGCACATTATGCATTAAAATACATTTCTAGTTTTGTGGATCCATACCATTTTTATATTTTTTAAGCCTCGCTACTTGGACTTGTTTGACTATATCAATGTATGTAAAAATTGTAAATAGTCTAAAAATATTCAAAATATTCAACAAATAAAAAATAGGAACTAAGGATGACATGATTTTTATTTACATTTTCATATATGTTATTTATCACTTATTTGGTAGATTACATATCCTTTTTCATATTCACATGCATTTCATAGTATACATGAGTGGCATGTAAGACATACAAATACACATTATACATGGATACATAGATGTTGTGAATTCCTATACTTAAGGGTTAGGCCAATGTTATGGGCATCTCATTACATAGGTTACATTGATACTTGTTATATATTTCTATGATCTTTCCATTTACCATGTTGAACTATGCTGATTACTTACACATGTCTTGTTATTACTCATACTTTATACAATGTTACATGGATATATTACTTTACTATGTTGTGAGATTGCCATATTGATAATGTAGAGTATTTTGGCTTTTTCTATGTTTTATTTATGTTATTTCTCTTTCATGATAGGATAGTCATTGCTTGTATATATAGTTCATCCCCTTGGCATTTTATGTGCAACCTTTATTTTCCCCTTGTTTGTGACATTTTCATGTCCCTTGTTTCTAGTTCTTTCCTTTTGATTTAACTATTTTAGGAATATTAGAGTTTTATTCCTAATATAGTTAAGGGTCTAGAAAAATAAATTAGTAAATAATATTGTAATAATTATAGTACTAATTTGTATAATTTATTTGACTTTTGTAACTTTCTAAAAATAGAAATAAATGAGGAGAAATGCAACATAGCTTAAAACTAGATTGAGACAGCTGAGATAGAGGCTGGAACTAGCTATGCAGGACTGAGATAATGTCATGAACTAAGATCTAGATTTCATTCGGTGAAAAGATAGGTGCACCAAAAATAGGACACTTTAAGGTCTAACACTATAGTTTAAGTCTTACCACTATTGTCTAAAATCATCACAAAGATTTAAGTTTTTTGGGTTTTTTCCGCTATCCCTATTTGAGCTTGCCTATGAAATTTTGGATTCTGAATGTTGATGAAGCTATTTGTAGAGATAATTTAATTTCAAACTATAGACCTTCAAAATGCTTGAATAAAAATTGAAAAAGAGGGGGGATTAGTGTGTGTAAGATGCACTAAAAGTGTATCCACACCCCTTGTGTAGGCACACTACCTACATACCAATACTCTGAAGAGGGATCAAGCCATATGTAGTTCTCCTACTTGATGTGCTTTTGTGAAATAATGTTATGTGGATGCAAAAATTCTAAACTAAGAATGCTTGAGGTGGCTAAGGACTAGTGTGAGGGTTTGAATATACTAGTAGCTATATAGGATGTATATATGTAGAGAATAGGGAAATTTGCCTTAGTGGTCTTGCTTATATTCTTGCTTGCTTTTGTAATATTTTCCAACCCCTTCTAAATAAACTTTGAATGGGATTTTATAGAGATCTATTGGTCATGGGTTAAATATATTCACTCTAGGTCAACACAATGAAGAAAAGGAATCAAAAGTAAATGGTCATTTGGGATTAAAATGTGATTGGACAAGAGAACTAGAAATAAGACACCCTAGGGTCTAGTGCTATAGTCCAAGTTGAGTGCTATTGTCTTACAAGTACAGGACTTGGGGGGATGGAATTAGCATGAAAAAAGTAGTTTGACTGAGCTAGAATCAAGTCTTAGAAGTCTATGGATGACTAGGAATAAGAAAAAAGGTGTCTATAAGGGTCATGAGAGCATGCAAGAAGGACTTATGTACTGGGTGCCACAAGCCACACTCAAGCTACCAATTTTGACATTTTATATGACTACATATCCCCCCTTTATTCTAGTGATGCACAAAGCAAAATACTAGAATAAAGGAAAGTTAGAAAGCGTACCTGAACTTACCTACAAGGGTAAATCCCATGAAGCTATGTGATGCTAGCTGTGCATAGAGAGATCACATTATGAAGTATAAATTTTCAAGAGAAAACAAAGAATAAACCATTTCTTATTAGATACACTATATCTAAAATAAGAATGTACAAAGTTGGGTAAGAGAGAGAGCAAGAAAAATGAATGAATACACCTCACCAAGTATGCAAACCAATATAAAACCTATTGTGATGCTGAGTGATGCTGGATGATGTTGAGTAATACCAAGTATGTGCTATACCAAGAGTAATATCATGAATGGAGTTGAGTGTTCAATTCCTTGAGATTGGCTCAAGAATGCAAAGGGTAGCCCTTTGGATCCATTATCACCCACTAAGTGAAGCTATGTGATCTTGCATGTGTTGATCAATGTTTGGACTATGTGTCCAATCCCTTTGAGTAGGTGGCTCAAGTATACAAAGGCTAGTTAGTCCTTTGGATCCATTGTTGCCTACTAAGTAAAGCTATGAACTGATATCAGTATGAATGTGTGTCATATGAGATGGATCTTGAAGTTCATCAATGCTCTGTAATATGATAATGTGGCATGGATAGCTGAATGTGTACTAAAAACTAGGCCAATCTTGGCCACTCTAGAAGGAGGAGATTAGGCTTGTATAAAAGCCACTTCAAAACTAGAAACTAAGCTTATGTGAAAGCAAATCATAAATGTGGAGGTTAGGCTTGTATGAAAGCCACTCCAAAATAATGCCAACCACCTATAGATGGAGTAAATCACGTAACTACTGAGAATGCTTGGGTAATATACTAAACTCAAAAAGAAAAGAAGACAAATGTGATGTGCACATTGCTCCTAATCACTGGTGTCTCTAACATGGATTTAGATCTGGAAGTTATACCAACTACCCAATCTAAAATTCAAAGTGAGAGCCATCATGTCGCACATAATTCCCCTATATCTATATTATATAAAAAATACATATTGAAACTATTGAATCTGAACTAATCTATATGTGACAAAACTATAGTTGAGTAGAGCTTTTTGCTTGTTTTTACAAAATTTGGGGTTTTTTTTGTTTGGATAGGAGCACCAAAAATAAGACACCCTACTATTTGGTGTTATTTTCCAAATCTAGTGATATTTTCCTTTACTAAAATTGATAATTGTTCTATAATCATCACTATTTTTCTGGTCTATTCTGCTTTGTTTGACTTTTGATTACTATTTTGAGTGTTCTAAAAACTAATTTTTTGATCGGTAAGAGCTTTGATCTTGATGACAAAACCCCTGTTTGTTGCCCCCTCTTTTGAGGGTAGAAATGAAGACCCTACAATGAATTCCCTCAGAAGAAAGAGCCTTGCAAGTGTGTTATGTTATAAAAATATATGATATAACAATGATAATCAATATGATGTCTAGAGATATAACATAGTTTGTATTGGAGATTGTTAGATCAATAGGGGAATGCCTAGATAGATGTAACAATGTAATAACATGTAAAATGTACTAAATTGTAATTGAAAATATTAGTTGTTAGCTATCAAGGAAGGATGAAGCATGATATCCATCATGACATCCAATAAAGCAAGATAATACATGATGTGGATCATGGAATTACAAATAGTAAGAAGCAAATAAGCAATAAGCACATAAGTCAAGAAGCAAGAAGCATGCAAAAGTGGCCAAGGGGTCAAGGAAAAAAGGGACATGGGCACATGCCACTCAAACTAGAAAGCAAGCATACAAGGCATGTTCGAATGATACATATACACATAATTAAAAATAAGCAAGGTTGGCATAACGGCCCAAACACATAGAAGAGTACAAGCAAAGGACATTGGTAAATGTCCTACGACACAAAAGAATAGAAGAAAAGGACATTGGCAAATTTCCTATGGCACACACAAGAGATAAAATAGGGACTGAGTTTTGTAATCACATCTAGCTATGCTAAGTAGGAAAGGAAGACATGTAAATACTAGAAATACAATCACATCTAACTAATCAATGTAAGAAGTGAGAGTATGAAAGACATTGAGTACAAGACTAGGTAGTTGCTAAGAAATACACAAGTGATATATACTAGTGAGTGTTGATAAAATAATCTCTGTAAACTAGTAAGTAATGTGCATCAACATGATAACTAGAGTGTGTGGTGTAGGATGACATAACTTGGATGGTGTAGTTATGTAAAAGATGCTTCTCGTGGGTAGATATATTGATATGTGTCTCAAATGTATGAATTAGGATGCCCCATTAATGGGTAGAGTGAAGCAATCAAGGATCTGAAAGTCACTATACACACTCAAATAAGATAAAGTAAAGCATGGTAATGTAGATAAATCAACAAACAATAGCATAGAACAACAAATGTAAGTCTATCATGGTAGTAGAAATGTAAAGCAAGAATAATGCATATAATTGAAATGTTTTTGGTGTTTTTGATTTATTTGAATGTTTTTGGATTTTTGATATATTTGAATTTTTTTGATATTTTTGAAATAAGCTATGTACAATCAATCATAAAAAGACTTTGTACATGAAATTGAGAAAATATGTACAAGAAAGATTGGGAAGAAATGATACTAACCTATGAGTCTCATGAGAGACTCTCTATCATGGTATCCTATATCAAATAAATGAATCGTGCATGATTGTGAAGCATGAGGGAATGGCTATGAAAATGACTCTAAATATTTGGATTCATTGTCGATATCTTGAAAATCATAATAACCTGTATTGTTCCACTCATCATTATCATCTTGATTTTGAACCAATAGAATGCTAGTGTTGACTTTTGTTATATCTGGATCTTTTCCTTTGATAAATTATGTCTATGAATGATTTACCTTAGGATGTTCAATAAATCCCAAACCTCGGTAACAAATATTATCAATAATGGAATATCAGTAGTGATGCCTTGAGCATGCTTGCCGAACCCTTTACCTTGATAATCAAACTATTGTAGATATTTTTGACCAAACCCATACTATTTTGAAAGTTGAGCCTTATTTTGGAGAGGTATATTTACATATTTTTCATGTTTTACCTATGCGTATGGTACTTCTTGTTGATTTGATTTTACTTGTTGATCCTTTTTTTGTTCTAAGTTATGCTTTGGTAACCACTTTTATACTATTTCACTTGGGTTCACCAAATGATTTAAATTTTTTGGTAATATTGGAGTTTTATTCTTAATTTAGTTAAGGGTATAGAATAATAAATGAGTAAATAATATTGAAATAATTATAGTACTAATTTATATAATTTATTTAACTTTTGTAACTTTTTAAAAATAACAATGAGGAGAAATGCAACTTAGCTTAAAACTAGATTGAGATGACTGAGATAGAGGATAGAACTGAATGTGCAAGACTAGGACAATGTCATGAACCAGGATCTAGCTTTCATTTGGTGAAAGGACATGAGCACTAAAAATAAGACACTTAAAGGTCTGGTGCTATAGTCCAAGTTCTACTACTATTGTCTAAACTAATCACATATATCTAAGTTTTATAGGTGTTTTTTGTTGTCCCTATGTGAGCCTACCTATGAAATTTTAGATCTTGAATGTTAATGGAGCTCCTTTTAAATTTGATTTAATATCTAACCCTAGACCTTCATAGTGCTTGAATAAAACTTGAGAAAGAGGGGGGGTTAGTGTGTGTAAGATGAACTGAACATGTATTTACACCCCTTATGTGGGCATGCTACCTACATACCTCTATACACCTTAAGTTATTCAAACAACCATGCATATCATGTCTTTTCACAATCCTTTCATAGGATACTCTAACTAGAGAATATGAGGTTTTAATTACATCTAGCCATGTCCCTTTGTTTGACTTGTCTTGGTCTTACTCTGCCCTAGACACCTCTTTGCTTATCTTTAGTCATACGTAGCTTTTCATATTTAACCCTTATAGACCCATGCAGCTCTTTTAGGCCCACATCCATCCCTCTAATTCCCACACCCCTTAGATAATAGTGCCCAAATAGGACTACAATGCTAAAACCTAGGATATCTAGTTTTCAATGTTGTTGTCTAAGTGCAAATTGGTTTCCAATGATCAATTTATTTAACAAGATGAGTCTTACCCATTTTCTTTGCTTCATTCCTAAGTTTTCTAATGTCATCCAAATGTGAATAAAACTCCCAAATTCAAAATAATTAGTCTCTTATATAAAGGACTTCACAAGGCATTTTATATTTAGCACTTACTATTTTTGGCACATTAGACATAATAAAAATTAGTCAATATAATAGATCAGATTCTCTACATCACACATAGATTTGCATACTTGATCAAGGAAGGGCCTAGATTAAATTGATTCTTTCATCAATCATTCATGTTGATTATGCACATTCCCTAAGGGAGAACTATATTAGATCTGAGACCCTAGCTCGAAGGTTAATGTAGGCAAAAATTAGAATAACATGGGTTCTTGATTGTGCGACCATTCTTTCCCTAGCCTAGTTTTTCCCCATTTTTATTCTGATCTATTTATTTTTTCCATGTGTGTAGATGAATATAGGTACTGAAGATTGAAATAGACCTACAGTGAGCTTTGATGGCTCTTAGGACCTAAAATTTGGTACACAGGGTCATATTGAGTAGATGAAAAGAACCCAAAAAGATTTTTACCTCAAAACAAAAGTGCCAAGAAAGGACTATTATGTTAGACACTAGGGTGTCTTATTTTTGGTGCTCTTGTCCAATCAAAAAATGAAAGACAACTTTAGGTTCCAAATAATGTCTCAGTCTTGTGTGTGAGTTATCAGACCCTGACTCATCCGAATCACCCTATTTATTTTAGATAAGTGTTATTCTCCCTTAGGAAAACTAATTTGATAAAATTTATATAAACTTATATTTTACTGTATTTAATCAATATTTTTTCCATATTCTATACCCTTATTATTTAGGATCTAAACACAAGATTTTCCTAAAATAATAAAACAATACCAATACTTCAAAGTGGGATCAATCCATATGTAGTTCTCCCACTTGATGTGATTTTGTGAAATAGTGTTATAAAAATGCAAAAATTCAAAACTATGAATGATTGAGGTAGCTAGGGACTGGTGTGTGGGTTTGAATATGATAGTATCTGTATTAGATGGCTATATGCAGAGAATAAGGAAATTTGTGTTAGCGGTCTTGCTTGTATTCTTGCTTGATTTTGTAATATTTTCCAACCCCTTCTAAATGAACTTTGAATGGGATTTTATAGAGATCTATTGGTCATGGGTTAAATGTATTTATGCTAGGCTAACATAATAAAGAAGAATAATTGGAATAAAATGGTCATCTGGGCTTGAAATGTATTGGAAAAGAGCATTAAATATGGGACACCCTAGGGTACAACACTATAGTCCAAGTTGGGTGATATTATCCTATAAGTATAGGACCTAGGGGGATGGACTTAACATGAAAAAAATAGCTTGGTTGTGCTAGAATCAAGTCTTGAAAGTCTACGGATGACTAGGAATAAGTAAAAAGGTGTCTAAAAGGTTCATGAGAGCATGAAAGAGTGACCTATGGGTTGGATGTCACTAGCCACACTCAAGCTACCAATTTTGACATTTCATATGACTATACCTTAGTTTGTGGTGACATATTTTATGTACCTTATTCACAACCCTTGGTTTAATTTGTTGTGACATATTAATGCCCCTTGTATGCAATCATTGTAATTATGTGTGACATTAAAGACTATTTACGTGTGCCTCATGGATATGACATTATCTATTGAGCTTGTTTAACTTATTGAGATTACTAATTTTATGGGTCTCATGATGCATATCATGCACCTCCCCATTTGTGTGTGGTCCCATAAGATGCATCATGATTCTTTACCTTGTAATATTATTCAATAATTTTATTAGTGATGGTTACTACTATGTGCCTAATTGATATATTTATCTTGACATGACACTTGTATGTCTTGAATTACATATGTTTCATACATGCTTTGATGAAACATACATTACTATGATGACATATTCTCCACATGTTCACATGTTTCTAGATGATTACATATTATACTTAACATGACATAGTTAACTCTTTATTTTGAGATGATTGATTCACAAGCCACATACCTCACCTAAAAAGGGGGAATATTAGTGGGATTGTCATAGAGAATTAAGTCTCCATGAGAACAAAATTTAAAATCTAAAACAAACCACATGATTCAAAGATTTGATAATGGTTTAAATATAAGATTGGGATAAATATTTATAGATTTTTGACATAATTTAGGGAAAATGATATGAATATGTAATTAATTTATAGGTACTTGAGTAAAACTTAAGCTACACTTGAGTGCATATACCAACAAAAGTTACAAGTTTTTAAATGTTCACATTTTTAGACATCAGGAGATATAGGTTCTAAAATTTAACATAAATAACATATATATGCATAACATTTTATATCATGTTGGCATCGATTGATTCAAATTATGGGGCAATAATCTAGTTCATACACACACATTACCATAATTTTATATTTTATAAAAAATATTTTATGGTACCTAAAAATTATCAACCTTAAATTTATAAGTTTGTCTATGGTGGTTGAGGTTCAATGACACTCAAAAAACTTATAATTACTCATAGTAAGCCAAATATGTGGCTTTCCCTTCCATATTTGGGTTATAATATTAGTGCAAGTTAGTTATATGAGCTAGTGTGGTTAAAGTTCAACAATGCTCAATGACCTTGTCACTACTCCCTATTCATGAGGGTTGGGTCATTTATCTTCCAAACTCATGGCATTGCCTTAGTTACAAAAATCTATGGCATAATTACCCTAATTATCCAAGTGATTCAATAAGGAATCATCATCTCTAAAAATTTATAGGATAACATAGTTTAGTCACTAACACTTGTACCCCTTCCTTTCTCTTAAGTTTCAAATTTCAATTATTGTTCAAATTTCACATTTCATTTCATGGACATTGACTACTACATATTCATTCTAGGGTTTTTTGAAGCAAGTTGCACATTTGGATCCTTATCCCAAAGACAAAGTGTGTTTTTCATACTTAGATACATCTATTTATCCTTTTACTCTAGTAATTGTATTAAATTTCAATACTATAATAAAATTGGTACATTTTTAGATACTAAAATTTGATATTATATACTTGAAATTGTCAGTTTTGTCCTACCTTAAATATACATGACTTATATATACACATATGTCTCTTATTCACCATTCTATCACATCCACATCCTCTCCATGGGTCCAAACCTATATATTTTATATCAATCACCTATGTAAATTTCCCTAGTCTATATCAAAGTAGTTAATTATCATACTCAAACTTCTCTAGATCATTAAATCAATATTCTTATCTCATAGAAGGCAATGCCAGACTTAGATGGTACTAACCAAATTTGAGGGTTTTATCCCATGTCAAGCAAATGTCACATTTCAAATTTAAATCATTCTTATGGGTTAGTGCATCCATATAGCATGTCAATGGCATGATAAATTACCCAAAGAGTCTCATATAAATACAAAATATGTGTAAGCCTATTAAGGACCTAACAAACACTTATCAAGCATACTCTAACACTTTCACATTCAAAATCACTACCATGTTCTTTCTAATTATGCTAACAATCACAAGGAATAGGTCCTAGTCAAGTTTGAATCACTTCAAGCTTAATCCAAATTTATCATTTTTTAAGTATTGAAAGCTAGATTATAAGTTACGTACATTCAAGGAGAATTATTTCACACATCCACCTAACAATGAGAAATATATTCAATTTGACTTCCCTCTTCAAAGTTTTTGATATGTAGGAAGTGTTAAACCATTCAATTAGGATTGTTTGGGGTCATCTTAACCAACATTTATTACCATTTTATAGGCCTAAAAATAGTGTCAACAGTAGACTTAGGGTTTCAAAAAAGGAGACAAATTTATGGGTGTTGCATGAATAATTAGACTTAAAGATCACACACACAAACATATTATAAGCAGTGATAGTAGCGTATTTTCAGATAGAAAATAATATTTGTAGAGACGTAACTATTAGACTCATAACATAGAAACTAATGGTAACAACCAAAGACTGATGGTAGCATTTAAGTGAGCCTAAAACTCCACCCCCTAATTTTTACAACTCACCATCATGTTTCTTATGTGCCGTATGACCTATATTTAGTCTTAGTCATACACAAAACAAAATAATGATAATTATCTTATCCTCTTTGGTACTTTATATATTTAACAAGTGTAATTGACAAATAATCTTGTGTTTTAAATTTAATTTTAAGCTTCATTATAATACATAATAATTTTAATTAATAAACATAACTTATATCTTATTAGAGTTAACATTATTACAAAATAGGGCAATACACACTTCTAGTGATCTTTAATTATTCCATTTCTAGCTCCCGCCTCCCTCTCATTTAAGGCCTCCTTGTAGTTTTATACTTTGTCTTTCCATATTCTTCTAGCTTCTAACTAAATTTCTCCCAATCCTTCATGTCTAAAGAAGGGATTTTATTTTACCATGCCTCTTCCTAGAAGAGGGTTTTCTTACCATCTTCAAGTCTCCAAAACATTTGATTTAGTATTATACTATGATAATATTTAATATTTTGCTTGATTATTGATACTCATTGAAGGTCTAAGATAATGAAAATTCTATCTAGTTCATTTGAATCCAAATATTTAATTTTCATAATTATTCTCCAAAGGCTATTCAGATCTTTGTACATCCTTCAAGATAAAGTTACATTTAGTGCCTCATTTTCCCATAAGTTATTCCTAATCCCCACTACTCCCAATTATTTTGTCATGCACACTTTTTTCCAACTTAATAGATGGAATTTTATTTGGTCTCCTATTTCTTTCTAGAAAATGTTTAGGATGCTTTTGTCTATTTTGATTACAAACTTACTAGGGAATATTAAGATTCAAAACTAGTACATCAAAAGAGGCTAGTGAATTTATTGAACTAAAGGTAGCCTCCCTCTTGGAGAGATAACTACCCCTTTCCATCCCCTTAAATTTGTTTGATTCTTTAAATCAAACTTTACAAAAGTGAGGCCTTTTCTCTTCCTTTATACAATGTAAACTACACATAGGTATCAGGGATGGAGGCCTTTTCAACACCCAAATTACATGAGAAATATAATTATATAATCTATAGGACATTAATAAATAATTATCTATATTTTATTATATTAATATGTTGGTCAGATGTCACCTGATAAAGCCTTATATTTTCTTTGACATTTTCTATTATGATAATTATGTGTAGAGGAATATTATGGTATCGTCTAAAAACTACATATGAGAAGATGCATCCCCTAGCCCACATGAATTTAACCATTTAATATTCTTACCTCCGAAATCCTTTTTCAGAGTCCTACCCAAAGCCTTTACCAAATTGATGTAGAGATATAGGGATATAGGATCTCATTTCCTAAGACCCCTATAAGAGCAAAAACTCCTCCAAGGAAAACCAATCACTAATGTAAAGAACTCAGGGGTTGTGTAACATTGCTTCTCCTAATGTCTCCATTACTCTAAGTAAAAAAATGGTCAATAGTTTTACAAAAAAATACCCAATTAAATTTGTCATAAGTTTTATATATATCAAGTCTATATAGAAAACCTTTCCTCTTACATACATCTATAAAGTGGATAATTTCATGAACAATTACAATCCCATGTAAATTTGAGCTACCCTTCACAAAATCTCCTTGATCTTGAGAAATGATGAAAGGAAACATAACCTTCAACATATCAGCTAATACTTTATAAATAATTTTTTACATTGTGTTACATAAGGATATGGGATGAAATTTTTCTAGAAACCTTGCATCTTCTAATTTAGAAATGAGAGCCAAGAACATTTGTGTTTATATCCTTTATTACCCTTTTAGTTACCCTCGATTCATCCAAAACCTTGGTGATATAAGAATTATATAGGTACCAAGAATGTTATAATATAAAATAATGTTATAATATAAAATAAGGAAAGCCATAAGGACTATGAGCACTATCACTCTTCATTTCAAAGAGTAATTTTGTAGGTTCATCTTTCAGAACAAGATTTAGGAAAGCATCATTCTGACTCATGAGATTAAGTGTGCTTTTTTTTCAAGTATATAATTTTGTTGAGCCTCCTCCAAATATTATAAATATTTTAATATAAAATTTTCAAATTAATGCCCAATCTCCCTTTTAACATCCTCAGGCCTATAAAAAGCCACTAATTGATAATTTTCTATGCTTATGATTTTGTTTTTGGTCTCCTCATCAAAGCAGAGTGGTGGAATAACTTTGAGTTCTTATCCCCTTACTTAAGCCAATTTACGTGAGAACTTTATTTTTAGCAAATAGCCTCCTTTTTTTAGATATCATACAACTCTTATTTAGCCTTATATTTATTTTCCTTTATTTTCCTATTTAATCAAAGTTTTTGAATTGCATCTTAAGTTTGGAGAGCTATGTTTTCAAAATGTACTTTGTTTTAGAAAATAGTTCTGAAAACTTCCTTGTTCCACAACTTTAAACTATCTTTTAAATTCCTAAAATTTATAGCGATTCTATACATATATGAGACCCCAATATTGTCACATTCCTTCCAACATGCCTTCTCATTGTCCCCTAACTTTAGGTGAGCTAGCCACATTTTCCAAAATTTAAATAGACTCTTTTTTGGTAGAGCATCTTCATGCATAAGTAGATTGATTGGGAAATGATCTAAAGACCTATCCTAAAGAGCCTCTAATTTCAATATTAAACCCTAATATATCCAATCCATAAACCCTAATAAATGATAAAGTCATTTTTAAATGTGATCTCCTCCCATTCTCTATTTTTTCTAGGTTAATAATCAACAAGAGGGATGTATGTCACATAAACTCCCTTCTGATAAGAACTATTACAAGGGTTCACAATCCATTTTTGTAAGAGTATTTCATCCTATTTTTTATAATGGTGGAAGCATGGAATTAAAATCCCCACCTAAAATTTTCTTAAAATGAGCTAATTTTTGAAGATTGGCTCCCAAATCTTCTAGAGCCAATATTTTGTGTTCTTTTTGGAAGGTGTAATAGAAATTATTCAAAAAAAAGGTATGGGATAAGAGTTACTTGGAATGTAATCTAATATTTTATTGAAGATATTTTAGTGTATTCTAATTCTTATGAATCCCATAAAAATGGTAAGTCCTCCCCTTGTTCCTCAACATCAACTTTGAGGAACGTAGCTTTGTGCTATAATTTTTTAACCTTTCCTCCTAGGATATTTGGTTAAAATATCATATAGTGCAACATAAAGACACTTAAAACACCTATTTTTAGTACAATACATATGGTTGTAGTGTTTTTTCATGTTTTCATGAACTTAGTTCTTTTGTGTACATTTATCTCTTTCTGGTATACTTTTCATTCACATTGGACCCTTCATAGCCTTGTGTCATCTACATTATCCCATGAACACTTTCATATACATTATTTATCTACATCAATATCAAAATAATGATATTTAATTTAAATTTATCTTTTTTTCATGTATGTTTTCCACCTTTAGTCAAAAGTGATCTGATCACTTTTGACCCCACAAAAAGCGTTAAGTTGTTTTTGTGGGTCCTTTGTGGCATGTGATGATTTATTATGCTTTGATTTTTAGTTCTCACTCTTTTCCATGGTCAATATACATGCGAATGTGTCTAAATTTGAATTCAAAGTATCTTATATATACACATGTACCATAAGCTATTCCAAAACAATCCATCATTTGCATATTTATTACAAGCTAAGTCTCTCATACACATTGATAAAATATTATAAAGGGGTTTATACATTATGCTATTATTCCACTCTCTATATATTGAATTCTCATGACTACATACTTGTACCAAAATAAGGTTGCATTAAGGATCACAACTATTTATCATCAATTATATTAGGAGGAGAAGGTGGAGTCATTTAAATCACTTGGTTTGGGTCATTCACATGCATAGAGCTACATGAGCCTTGATGTTGAGCATGAGTGATGTGAATTTGTAACCCTAAAATGGAACCCAAGCCACCAAGCATGAACATTTTTATTATTCTTGTGATATTGTGGTGAATTAGGGTTACATAAAAGGAAAAGAGATTTGAAATTATATACGATTATTTTAATTATTGAAGAAAGATTCCCAAATTTTTTCCTAATGATGAAAAATCTAAGATATTTTTAGACCTAAAGGATCAATTATGCCACATTTTTAGGTTTTTTCCACTTTCAGCCATAACTATCATATATATTTCCTACTAAAAATGGTTCAACCATAATCATGGGGCTTAAAGTGGTCATCATAGAAAAACCTAGTTTTCTTCCATGGAGATATTCTGTTCTATTCTAGAGTTTATTTTCCATCATCTTAGTCATTTTCATAGCTCAAGTAAGTCATATTTAGGTACACATATCTTTTAACCTATCTCTTTCAATTTTTCCTTTCAATCAATCAATCAATCATGAAATAATTAAATTCTTAATTTCCACAATAGGGCAGTCTGATTTGTTAAATTCCCCATATTTAATTAGATCCCTTTAGTGCCAATGTTTTACCTAATTGGCATATTGTTTTGAACACTTGTGCATCTTTTTCTTAAAAAAAGTACTTATTTTTTTATCAAACCTTTTAACATTCTTAATTTATTAGGGGAATGCATACTCATTATATTCTAGTATATCACTAAAATTATTGATCTATTCTTTACTTTATTTCTCTTTTCAAGCACATCCTTTAAGATAGGTTGTGATATATTATAAAATTCTACAATAATTTATTTATAAGTTCAATGATAGTTGTCTTTGTCCCCTTTTATTTAATTCCACACTATAAATCTTATTTCTCACTTGAGAATTTTATAATCATACATGTAACTTCTTTGTGTATCCCTTCTTCCTCTTAAACACAATATGGGGTTTCTTCATTTCATTTGATTTATCATTGTTATCTTCTTATGTGGATTGTATGGGACTATTATATTCAGTAATCATCTACCTATATGTAATTTAACACTCTCCTCTAGTTTATCTGAAGCAATAGGAAATAATTTATGGAGCGGTTCCTTAGATTTTGCTTAATATGATTCTACATGTTTACCATATTTTCCTTTTAAGATTTTTTCCTCCTAATTGATTTCAATATCCTCAACCCTAGGTATTTTAGATTGGATATCTTCATTTCAACATATAGGGTTGGACACCTTACCCTATGGATAAGTGATAGCCTGGACCTAGTTAGAGAAATGAGAGCTATCACCCTCCTTAAGGTTAGGAGGATCAAGAGTCTCTTTTGTATCCATTTGAAATGTTCTAAAAATTGATATGAGAATATGACAATAAAGGCTTACAAATACTAAAGAGCAATCAACCATGATACAATAAGGATATAAATATTTCAAACTATTGGTTGAGTTTTTTTTAAATTTGAGATAGGTTTTTCTAGAAAAAATAGGAAATGAGATGAACCCGAAAAAATAGTGAAACAAAAGTACATGTATGACCTCTATATCTAAATTTACTAAAAATAGTAAATTTATAAATTTATAAAATTCATATAATATTTTAGAAAACAAAAAGAGGTTTTTGTCTATATCAACATATTAATGAAAAACCTATGATTATTTAAAATTTGATATGATATGAATTAGAAATTGGCCAAAAAAATGTGAAATGCTTCACGAGTAAAACCCTAAAATATTCCAAATAAAGAATCAACAATTTTGATAAATCAAGAATATTTTCTAGAGATTTAACACTCTCCTCTAGTTTATCTGAAGCAATAGGAAATAATTTATGGAGCGGTTCCTTAGATTTTGCTTAATATGATTCTACATGTTTACCATATTTTCCTTTTAAGGTTTTTTCCTCCTAATTGATTTCAATATTTTTTCCTCCTAATTGATTTTTTAAACCTACAAGTTTCCATAAGTTCATTCTGTTCCTCTTGAGTACCGATATTCATGAAATAATTAGCATTTTATTAGACTTTTGTTAGGTAATTTTTTGATTTTATTTTGTCCTCTTTTTCCTTATTACTCATTTCATTCACTTTGACCCATATTTTTGTTACTTTTTTCTTTTTAAACTTCATAAATATTATTCCTTAGGATTTTCATTATTGTTAGCTATATATTTATGATAATATTATTGGAGAGTTATAAATGATGTCATGGTGATGTCATGAAGGTGTATTGGTGAGTGGATGAAGTGCCTTGATAGTCTAAGTGATAGTGACAAAGTGTGAAATGTGCTTATCCCATTATGCTTAAAGTTGGCTTGGTTGATCTTCAGTTTTGGCATGGTTAGAGATGTTTGAGGATGAGAATGGAGTATTGAGAATGTGAAAAGGGTCCTATAATAGGTTTTATATGCTTTGAATGCTTGTGTGCATATGTGGATTTAATTTGGTTGATTATTGTTTT
Organism: Torreya grandis; assembly: GCA_037957365.1. Lineage (NCBI taxonomy): Eukaryota > Viridiplantae > Streptophyta > Pinopsida > Cupressales > Taxaceae > Torreya > Torreya grandis. Next base: position 401,136 of record JARHVA010003410.1, on the reverse strand, counting down.
GATCTAGACATTTTGGGTCTAGTGGCAAAAAATCTGAGTAGGCAGTTTGATGACATCATAATTACCATGTGTGAATGAGTCAGGGGGAGTTGGTTATATTATTGTGATCAAATTAGTCCCTAGTTTCTATGCATAAAGTCTCAATTCTAGTGATAAATCATGATAAAAGATATGCAAGTGCAAAATTAGGCTCTCAAGATTTTTGATAGTGTTTTCCCATACTTAGCCAAATTTACAATGTGGCAAGAAAAGTTGAGTAGGCATTTTGATGGTGGCATATATCACAAATGTGGATATTTGAAGACAAGTTAATCTTATGGGTTTATTCAATTTTGTGCCTATTTGATTTTCACTAACTTTTAAGTCAAGCACTGAAGTGAGATAAAATCTATGCATGTGAAAAGTTGGTCTTTCCAAATATTTCTTTACATAGTTGGCTCTATGAACAAATAAATTTGAGGAGGCATTTTAATGTCATTATATCTCACACATGTGAGGTTTATATAATAAAATTATTATATGGTTGGATTTTCCTATGTGAGGAGATCATATGGTCCAATTTTTAGAACTTCTACTTGAGCGAATAAAAATATATGAAGGTGCAAAGTTGACCTTACAGACAATTTGAAAAGGCCCCCATACTTATTCTATTTTGCACAATGTTAAAGATCAGGACCTTGCACAATGTTAAATATTAGGACCAAATGGAGATATAATGGCTCATAATAAATCATATATTGAAGATATATGGTGTTCATCGAGTCAAAAAATTCAAAATGTTCATTGGTTAATGAAGGTAAAGATCAAGATCCTTACAAAAGGATCAACTGAGCGTGGTTGTTCCAAGGTCTCAAGAAGCAGTGAGATGATGACAAGTACTTGATGGTTAATGATATAAGTGCTCAAGAGGCATGTGAGGGTGAAAATTGTCATGATCATAGGGGTTTTGAGCAATATTGAATGGTGAGCACTATAAGATAAAGACATGATGTATCTATAGAGATCAACGGTGCATGTTGAGTCAATATTACAAGACTACATAAGATAAGTTCAACTATTAAAGGTTTAATGTTTAGAAATAGTGAACTATGAGTTAAATGTTGAGATTCATATAATAATATCAATAGTGCATGTTTGATCTAAATCAATGTGGACATGAGACGTGACCATAGTGTTCAAAGTTTAATTGTGACCGTTGGCATTTGAATATTTGAATTTTGTAAAGGAAAGACCAGTGTCTGGTTTTTGATCCATATCTTTCAATCTAGGACAAATTTAACCATGCAGTAAAAAGTGAATTTGTAGAGGACTCCAAGGAATATCTATAAATATATATTTTAATATCTTAAAGTGTGTATATTCAAAAATATTGAGGTCTAAAGTTACCTATGTGTCTGACTGTGTTCTACAAGTGACCTGAGAAGGATATTTGAGCTTGTATTGATGTTGTTTTGATATATCATGATGAATTATCTATTAGGGAGTGTTTTAGAATCCATAAGGATGATTTTTTTTATTATGAATTTTTGAAGAATCATATCTAGTATGAACAAAGTTTTATAAGTCTATTGTGTATTCACTTATGATGATTGTAAGCATAAAATGTTGTTTGAGCAAATTATGCTCGAGAAGAAGGGTATTGTGATCATTTGAGGATGTCAAAGGGGTAATGTGTCATAGGTATATATGTTAGATAGTGTTATTATGTTCTTATTTTTATCAAATAATTGTCAAAGAGGTGAATGGGTCATCATAGGACCTAAAAGGTGACTTAGGCCTATTTAAAAGAGAATTGTGCTTAAGTGTGACCCATGTAGATACCTTAAGGGTGAAGGAATGTGTTGTGGACAATAAGGATTATTGAGGACATGATAATTCATGAAGGATATAGAAATATTTAAATCAAAGATGATGATTTATATACTTTTGATAAGACTAGTGTAAGGTGTGCATGTGAGAGTTATGGAGCGAAGGAGAAGTAGATGTGCCCAGTGGATGGGTTGATAAGCAGAGAAGATTTTTGACTGTGTATAACCTATAGGTCATATTTTTTATGTCATAATATTTATATTTTAGTTTAAGGATATGTGAAGAGGTCTAAGTATGCATATGAGGACAATTTAAGTGAACAAAGAGTGAGATTATGGCATGCCTATGTGAGAGGCTTGTATGTGAAAGAGAGTTTATGCAAGGGTTAGATAATCAAAGATACATCATCAGGTGTTAAAGACATTAGTTCTAAGGTGGAATTGTTCACATCAAAGGAGGGTATAAAGGAGTTGATCTTCCTTAGGGGCAGTTGCTCATTGTGAAACATGTGTTTCACTAAAGGTCTTTGGTTAGGAGGATGTGATCAAGGTTTTATGGTCTAAAGGAGTTGACTAGTCTCTTGTTTGTAATTTCTTATAGGATAATTAGTCTATATGTTCTAAGCTTAAGAGTGGGTTTTATTCCCCATTAGGGTTTCCAACAATAACTATGTGTTGTATGTTTGATCTTATGTATGCATTGAATGAATGATCTCTCTTGTCAATGTTTCTTAATCAAGTTGATGTATGATGATTTTATAATAGTTTAAAAGGATTGGAATTGAATTTGAAATATTTGGGCTCATTGATTCACCCCCCTCTTAGTAATCATACCTCTAATAATTGGTATCAAATCAGGTTCTTTAATAAAGGCTTGAAAACTTGAAGGTCATCCAAAGTACAATATGGGGAGTCATCAAGGAGGTTTCTATACTAATCAAGCAATGATGTTCAATAAATCCAGTCATTATTTTTGGAGTGAAAGGATGAGGACATACATGATGTCCCTAGAGTTTGATGTATGGCAATCTATTTTGGATGGTTATGTTGCTCCTACTACTCCATCTAGTGTTACAGACAAGAAGCATTTGAAAATAATTATAAGGCAATGAATGCTACCACTTGTGGTCTTTCAAAGACTGAATACACCAAGGTAATCCATTTTAAATATACTAAAGAGATATGGGACAAAATGTAGATCATGTATGAAGTATATTTAAAGGTTAATATTTATAAATTATAGACTTAGAGAAGGAAATTGAAAGTCTCAAGATGAACTAAGAAGACTATGTGGCATCTTTTCTATAGAGAGTTAATGAGATTGTGAACATTATCAAAGGTCTTGAAGAGAACCTTGAAGACACTACTATAGTTAAAAAGGTATAAGGTCTTTATCCCTCAAGTTTGATTCAAAAGTATCTACTATAGAAGAAAGTCATGATCTTACTTAGTTGAATATGGATCAATTGCATAGCACCCTTACTGCCTATGAGATGAAGAAGAATGATTATATACCACTAAAGAAGGAAATAATTTTCAAGACTAAAATGAAGATAAAGAAAAAGTTCTAATATAAGAAACCCAAGGAGAATGACATTTTTGATATAAATGAGGATGAACTAATTGCTTTGATTTAAAGGAAATTGAAAATAGGTTCAAGCAAGTATAAGGGTAAACTACCCCTCAAATGATTCAATTGTGGACATGTAAGACATTTTGCTAATAAGCTCCCTTATAAGTATAAGAAAGATGATCATGAAGAACATGATCAAGTTCATGATGATGGAAAGAGATCATTCAAGTCTGATAAAAGCAAAAAGGGGCTCAGAAGGTTTGACAATAAGAGGTACTTCAAGAATAAGAAGAGTCTCTACACCGAAGAAGATTGCAACTCATCAGATGAGAGTGAAGTTAGTGACTCAGAGTATGATCATGAAGATGATGGTCCTACTTAACATGAATCCCTTTTCATGGCTAAAGAAGGTAATTGCTCACATCAAAAGGAGTATACTTTGAGTGATTCAGATGATGATGAAGATGAGGTGGACCATTAGACTACATTGATAAATGCTATTGAAGAACTAAAGATTGAGAAGAAGATTAACAAGAAGATGAAGTCTCAACTCAAAGACTATGAGGAGCAATTTAGTATATTTGAGGCAAGAATGAATGAACACACCAAGGAAAATGAAGATATTATCAAGCATATTAGTTGTCAATTAGAAATCTTGTCTACAAGCCTGAAAGCTAAAGAAGATGAATGTTCAAAGTATGTTTCTAAAAATAAGTCTTTGAAATCTAAGTTAGAGAAGTCTACAAGCAAGGTGAAATAATTTGTCAAGTTTGATAAGATTTCTAATTATCTGAATGATCTCCTAAAGAGTCAAAAGATAGAGAGTGAGAGATCTAGATTGGGTTTAATTAAGTGCCCACATTTAATTTTCAAGTTCACATGAATGTCAATGAGATGAAGGTGGATCAACCTTTGAAGACAAATCATATAACAAGGAATGAAGGTGCTATTAGAATGAATACAAATCAGATTAGACAACCAAATGCCATGAGGTATGCAAATTTTAATGGTTATTGCTATACTTGCAATCAATTTGGGCATAGAGATAGAGAATGTAAAATACCTATTAGAAATGAGTTCACATGGAACAATGATGGGGGTTATAAATCAAAAATTGTAAGCAAGGTTGAGTGTTTCAACTATCTTGTTAAGGGACACTTTGCTAAGCATTGTCCAAATAAGGTAAGGCAAGGTGAGTCTTATTCAAAAGGAATAGTTTGTCTCAGTTGTTATGACTTAGGACACTTTGAAATATTTTGTCCATATCAGGTAGGACAAGTTGAGTTTCTATCAAGAAGTATGTTTTTACACAATTGTGAACAAAGAGGTCACATTGCTAGATTCTATAAACAGAGATCTACAAGATAGAATAAGTTTAATTAGGCTCCTAGAGTATAAGGAAGAAGGCAAATTAACTCATGGAAACCAAAGGTGGTAAGTATGAGTTATGATGGATCTACTAGTCCAAGTAATCTATTTGATATGGTGGAGAATGCTTCAGAAGTTTAAGAGTGCCAAGGGCTCTCATTATTTGCTCATCTTGGAAATGAAGAGACTGAGCTGAAGGAGAAGGCCAATGTGCTAGTTGAAGATATTTTTGAAGTAAGTATGGATCCAAGTGAACATCCTAATGTTGCTGAACAAGTTTCAATCAAAGAACATCAATTGTTTGCACCTATTGATGAGGTTCTAAGTTACAAGGAAGATTATATAGATGAAAAGACTAAGAATAAGAAGAACAAAAACAAGAAATCATATAGCTATATGAGGATTCTAGTGGTTACTAAGGAGATGTGGGCCACTCCTAGCTTCAATTTATTTTAGAGAATTATGGTGCAAAGGATGTATCTATCTATGCTTCTTAAGAGACTCCTTTTAGTGGAGAATCAAGTGTTTTTGTGGTGTTCTTCAAATGGTCCTAGAAGGTTAGAGATGAGTGTTTTCAGTTAGAGTAGGTTTGTCTAGGAGGAAGATATGTTGTGGTGATCTCAAAATGATGTCATAAATGTATATGGTCAGTCTACAAGGTCACATTAAAGGTTTTCAAGTGGTAAAATAAGATTTATGATTTATCAAGATGATATTTATTCTAGCATGCTCCAAGTGGTTTTATGGTTTGAAGGTATGTTGAAGTCTAATTAGAGATTTTTGTTTGCTCTTAGGTTTCCCAATTTGTGCTTAAGAGTATGTAGGTCTTAAAATGGGTTATAGGATGTATGATTTCACAAAGATGTGAAATCTCAAATCTTTGTCCAAAAGTGTGTAATGGTTGTCTCCAGAATTACAAGAAGTTTCAAAGGTGGATGTTAACCAGAAGGATGTTTGTTGACCTTGTTTATTTTGAGATTCTAAGGCTTTGAGCTTTGCTAGAAAAGTGGTTTTCATTATGATTTGAGGTTTGAGGCTTATTAATATATTGAATGGGCCAAATGGGTTTTCAAATCAAGATTCACATAGATTTGAAGGTTTATGATTTTTAAATTATTTTTATTTTTGTTAAGATGGAGGCCTAATTGGCAAGTTAGTATATGAAGGAAGTATGTTTCATAGGATGAGATAGGTTTTAAAAATTGGTTTTATTGAGGGGGAATATGAGAGTGATCTTGATATGATTTTTTAAGTTTTAATGATGTGTTTATTAAAAATTGTGGGCTCTGCAAATTCTAGGTAGGGCTACAAGGAGACTAGATAGGCCTTGTAAGAAGAAGAGTGATTTTTTTTAGTTTATCAAAAAGGGAAATGTATGAGTATTTCAAGGTGAGTTCTTAGGTTTATTTAGTTTATGTTTTTATATTTGGTTTAGTGACATGAAGTTTTATTGGTGGTCCTTAAGGTGGCTTAAGAGAAGAATCTAGTAAGCATATATGGTGATTCTTCATGATGTATGGAGATTTGAAGATGTTCAAGATGTGTAATGGCTAAAATATATTAGGGGGAGTACCTCATATATGTTTATTGAAGAGTTTTATCATATTTTGTTGCATGGTTGAGAAGTATAAGGTGGAATGCACAGAGTTAAGGGGAGCTAACTCAGGTAGCTTGAATGGCTAGAGGAGCTTTGCATGATGTAAAGGGAAGTATGTGTGAGATGATTTAGTCATATTGAAGATGTGGTGATATATACTAAAAATGATATTTTAATACATTTGGTATGATGAATTGATCAAACATAGACATAATTATGTGTTCTTTCTTCATTGGTTATAGTGCTTGATTGAAGAGAGTATTGGCATGGAGCAAGAGGAAGTTGGAAAGATAAGAAGAGGTAGGATAAAGGTAAGGGGGGGGTTTGTATCATATTTATAATATGTTCCTCTCCTATTTTTATTATTTTCAAGTCCTCAAGATCAGTTGGTGCCCACTTTGTCAGTGTGTCAAAGGGGGAGAAAGTTCCTATTTTGAGAGTGCTTAAAGAGAGAGAATGAAGATCTAAATATTGATATATAATGGTTGTTGACATCAATGAAAAGAGGTAGATTATTAGAGAGTTATAAATGATGTCATGGTGATGTCATAGAGGTGTCCTAGTGAGTGGATGAAGTGCCTTGATAGTCTAAGTGACAATGACAGAGATTGCAATGTGCTTGTCTTAGTATGCTTGAAGTTGGCTTGGTTGATCTTTAGTTTTTTCATGGTTAGAGATGTTCAAGGATGAGAATGGAGAATTGAGAATGTGAAATGGGTCTTATAAGAGGTTTTATATGCTGTAAATTCTTATGTGCATGTGTGGATTTCATCTAGTTGATCAATGCTTTCATTTAGACATTTTGGGTCTAGTGGCAAAAAACTTGAGTAGGCAATTTAATGACATCATAATTGCTACATGTGGATGAGTCAAGGGGAGTTGGTCATATAGTTGTGATCAAATTATTCCCTAGTTTTTATGTATAAATTATCAAGTTTATCTATGAAGTGCGATAAAAGATATGTAAGTGAAAAGTTGGGTTCTCATGCTTTATGACAATGTTTTACCATACTTAGCTAAATTTACAATGTAGCAAGAAGGTATGAGTAGAAATTTTGATGGTGGAATATCTCGAATGTGTGGACATTTCAGGAGAAGGTGATCTTATGGGTTTATTTTTTTTGTTCCTAGTTGATTTGTGCTAACTTTTAAGTCAAGCACTAAAGCATGACAAAAGCTATGCATGTGCAAAGTTGGTCTTTCTAGATAGTTTTTGACATAGTTGGCTCTATGAATAGATAAATCTAAGGAGGAATTTTAATGTCATTATATCTCACATATGTGAGGGTTCTAGAATTAGATTGTTATATGGTTGGATTCTCCTATGTGAGGAGATCATATGGTCCAATTTTCAGAACTTGCACTTGAGTGAACCAAAAGATATGAAGTTGTAAAGTTGACCTTATAGATAGTTTAAAAGGCCCCCATACTTAGTCTATTTTTCACAATGTTAAACATTATAACCAGATGGATATCTAATGGCTTGTGGGTGATCACATAATGAAGATCTATGGTACGTAAAAAGTCAAAGAGGTCAAAATATTCATTAGTTAATGAAGGTAAAGATTGAGCTCATTACAAAAGGATCAATGGATCATGTTTGTTCCAAAGTCTCACAAGTAGTGAGATGAGGACAAGTGCTTGATGGTTAATAGTATAAGTGATCAAGAGGAATGTGAGGGTGACAATTGTCATGATCATGGGGGTTTTGAGAAAGATTGAGTGGTGAGCACTATAAGATAAAGACCTAACAAATCCATAGAGATCAACAGTGCATGCTAAGTCAATATTGAAAGATTAAGTAAGATAACGTCAACTGTTCAAGGTTTAATGTTTGGTAGTGGTTCACTATGAGTTAAAGATAGATATTCATACAATAAGATCAGTAAAGGAAAGACTAATGTTTAGTTTTTAAGCCAAATATTTTGATCTAAGATGAATTTGACCATGCAATAAAAATAAAATTTATAGAGGAATTCAAGGCACATCTGGAAATATAGATTTGAAGATTTGAATGTGTGTTAATTAAATATAGTGAGGTCCAAAGTTGACTATGTGTTCAACTATGTTATACAAGTGACCTGAGAAGGATATTTGAGCTTGTATTGATATTATTTTGATATCTCATGATGAATTAGCTATTGGGGTGTGTTTGAGACTCCATAAAGATGCTCTATGTGAATTATGAAGTTTTGAATAATCATAGCTAGTATGAACAAAGGTTTAAAAGTTGACTGTGTATTCATTCATGGTGATTGTATGCATAGAATGTTATTTGAGCAAATTGTGCTTAAGCAAAAGGGTATTGTGATCATTTGAGTATGTAAAATGGGTCATGTGGCATGGGTCCATATGTTGGATAGTGTTCATGTGTTCTTAGTTTGCTCATAGAAGTGTCAAAAAGGTGAATGGGTCATAATATGACCTAAAAGGTGACTTAGGCCTATTTGAAAGAGAATTATGCTTAAGTGTGACCCATATAGATGCCTTAAGGACATGATAATTCATGAGGGCTCTATAAATAGTGAAATCAAAGATGATTTATAGACTTTTAAGAATACATATACAAGGTGTGCATGTGAGAATTGCAGAGTGAAGGAGAAGTATATGTGCACAGTGGATGGGTTGATAAGTATAGCATATTGTTGACTATGTGTATGACCTTTAGGTCATATTTATGATGTCATAATAGTCCTCTTGAATTCTGAGGACATGTGAAGAGGTTTGAGTGTGCATATGAGGACAATTTAATTGAAGGAGTGAGATTGTGGCATGCCTATGTGAGAGGCCTGTATGAGATAGAGAGAGTTTGTGCAAGGGTTAGATAATCAGAGATCCATCATCAGTTTTAAGGTTGAGGTATTCACATCAAAGGAGGGTCTAAAGGAGTTGATATTCCTTAGGGGTAGTTGATCCTTATGAAATAGGTATTTCACTAAAGGCCTTTGGTTAGGAGGATTTGATCAAGGTTTTATGGTTTGAAGGAGTTAACCAGTCTCTTGTTTTTAATTTATTATAGGACAAGTAGTCCATATGTTGTAGGCTTGAGTGGGGTTTATTCCCTATGAAGGTTTCCCATAGGAACTATGTGTTGTATGTTTGATCTTGTGTATGCATTGAATGAATGAGCTCTCTTTTTAATGTTTCTTGATCAAGTTGATATATGTAGATTGTCTAATAGTTTGAAATGATTGGAATTGAATTTAAAATATCTAGGCTCACTGATTCACCCCACCCTCTCAGTGATTTTACCTTTAAAAAAGATTTAATTTTATTAAGCACCCTCTTTCCAAATATCTGTACGTGTGTAAACCTCTACATCTAAAGGGAATACATTCATAGTCAATAGTCTACTCTCATACATGGTCTCCCTCCTTTAGTGTTTTATTTTTTGAAGTGGTTGACCTAGTTCAATTTTTACATAAATCCTAGTAAAGTTTTAATCTCCTATAATTTTTGAGTATTTTGACATACATATGAAACATTTTTTGAATTATCCTACCAAATTAAGACATACTCTAAGCATATTTATTGAGGAAGTGAATATAGATATATCTATATTAGGACCTTGGATGATGTCTCCTCTGTAGGCTTAAATTCTAGACCCCAATGTTTCATGAATATGATTACCTTCTAGAAGAACCATGATCCTTCCTAGAATATTATTTTACAATCATATTCATTTGAAAATAGTACTATAAATTATCCTTTGGGGCATGCTATTCCTTCATACTTTCTATGCATATATATATACACTTGCCTAGATGGTCAAATCCTCCATGATTATTTGCATGCAATAAATTATCATATCAATCCATTTATGGATAAATTTTATTCTTCTATTTGAATCATATATATCTATAGGATTATGCTCTCCTCTCTAGATTCTATACATGTACTCTTCAAACTCTGTGGTCAGGTTTCCTTCTGCGTCCCCTTTATATAATGTCAGTTGTTGTCTTTTTTTTATTTATACCTAATTTTATTCCTATCACTACTTGGTGGTGACGTGGACCTAGGGACAAATTCCTCCCTTCTATATTTATAATACTTTCCTTTTGCTTGAATCCCTATAAATTTACTACATGTTCTTCTATGAGAGCTCACTACTTGAAAAATGGAAGCTTTACAAGGCATGCATGCAAACCCTAACAAAGATTAAAAATAAACCCCATTTTATTAATTTGTTTAGATATTTGATAAATTTATTTCTAATTAAATTAATATTCATTATTTATATAATTTTAATTTTAATTCTATTTCCTTTTTTTAGCTATTGATTTGTTTTTATCTTAGTCTATCCTCATTTTCAAACCTTTCTCCCTTCCTTTCCCATATCACAATTATCTATTTAAGTATCTAGAATGCATTTATATTCTCCAAACATTGGTTTCATTATTTGCTTACCTAAAAATGAGTCCAAATAGTGAGATTCAAAATTTTAGATAATAGAAATCATATAATGTTGATACAAAAATAATTTTAACTACTAGTAATTAAGTTGAAAATTTGTCACCATCAATTAATTTCAAAACAAAATTATTATTATTATTTTTTTTGTAATTGAGAGTTGAACATCAAATTCAAATAATATGTAATATTCTATGGAGCACAAAATTCATCTTATAATAAAATTTAGCCCTTCATGAATTAGTGTCAACTACATTTTTTTTCCTCAAAAATGTTGGATTTCCATATTTGAATGGCATAATGAATAAAGTGTTCTTCACTAACATTTGCATATTTTTATTACTTCCACCATGGCATAACAGGCTGAAATTCAAGGCATTTCAATGTGTTTATCATCAACACACTCTATGTATTAATAATTTGGCGATGGTAAATTATTACACCCATGTGTACCATTAATGAATCCAACATTATTTAAATGTGCAAGGATGACTATCAATGTATGTATGATCATGCAACCTGTGGGTTACCTATAGAGAATTATAAATTTGATCTTCCTAGGCTTTTAATTTGAACACATACCATACATTGACATGATTAACTTATACCTCACTAAGAAATTTTAATATTTTAAAGTTTACATTTGTATGTAAAAAGGCATTATTAATTTACTTGATGCAAGGGGGAAGTAATAAAACTAACATTGATTATTGAAAAATTGAAGTGCCTAACATTTGTATTTGGGATGGTTCATAGGTGTATCATATAACTTTATCCAAATAAAAATACTTTAAAAGGGGTTGGGAGTGGCTTATATATAGGCCATGCCCCAAAATATTTTTAATTGAGAAATTTAAACTTATATCTTATTAAACTCAACCCTTCCCTTATCTTGAATAAATTTATTCAAAATTATTGACATCTTACTATGTTTACTATAATTACTTTGGACCACCTTTCGAATGCATTTGTATTTATCATCATCTTTAAGCATATTGTCCTCATAATTCATTATATCAAGGGATTTTGATGAGGAATAAGAATTTTTTTTTTAAGGATGACATATATATAATAAAAAATAATTATAAAAAAAATTAAATAGAAACTAAGTAATATGAAAAATAATATAAAAAAATATTATTCTCACTTTCAATATATTTCTTGGAAAATATAAAATAAGAAATAATGAATTTTTTTTCTTTCAATATATTTCTTAGAGCAAAACAAGACTAAAAAACTAATTTAAGATAAAAAAATAAAAAATATAATTATATAACTATTTAACTAAATATAATAAGATTTAAAATTACTTGATACAACTATCTAATTTATAGTGACAAATGATTAACTATCAAAAATTAAAAAATATAACAAACTAATCTACATAATTTTTGACTAATTATGAAAATAAATAATATAATTAACTAATTTATAGTTAAAAAATGACTAACTACCAAAAATAATCTATAAAACTAATTTATAATTAAAAATGGCTGACTACTAAAAATATTTAAATAAAAGTTAAATTTACTTTGTCCTTCACCAATAATGACACTCCTATTTTGTTCTCCTTACCTTTTTGAAATTGACTCATAATAATGAAATGGAACTTTTAAAAGTGGTAATATAGGAGTGAGAAATTGAGCATAAAAAATAGCCTTCTCTAAACCAACAATATTAATGTCACTAGTAACATTAGAATTGTGCCAACTTTGTGTCACATTAGCACCAACCTTGGAAATAAAAGTTGATGACAACATACTCTCAAACCAAAATTTGATGCCAATTGTACTAAAGTATTAGTGGATAGACAATATTGTTGGATAATGATGAGAAGTCAATCTTAATGTAACTTTGCACTTTTTGCCAGAAAATAATAGGAAGTATATGTTTATGTTTCTATATTGTATACTATTTCAATAATTCACTATATTTGTATAGCATATAATGTTTTTTTTGGGAAATGATAGAAATTATATCTTGATCTATCTTAACAATATTATGTTTGTAAAACATATATCATTTTAAGGCTTCACTTTTTATATACCATATTTTTTGGTTAGATAATAATATAAAAAGTTGTTTGATCTAGCTTAGTAAGGTTATGTTTATATAACATTATAGACACCTAAAAATAGCCCATAGGCATTTATTAATTGATTAAATTACATGAATTTAGGATGTTTGTGTACTTAGAAATTATTGGTAAAAAAGAGGTGTTATTAAAAGTGAAATTTTATACTTCTAATGGTCCTTGTATCTCATCTAAACCCCCTCTATGTTAAGACCTTACAAAGTACAATTGATTACTTTTGTCGAAGCAACTAAACACGAAATTAAACTAGAAGTAATAAGTAATTAGAAATTAGAAACAACAAAGAATATGGAGATACAAGAAACAACCAATCTTGTATTAAACTCTTCGAGAAGGAAATACAATGAAGAAATCTCTCTTTCTTCTTCACACCTCTCAAATGTACAGATCTCTTTCCCTCAAGAGTTCTCTCTCTCAATTACAACCAACTCAGCTACTTGAATTGATTCACCCTGTTTCTCATACACACAAGCTATGAGGATATAACCCTATTATATAGAACTAGGATTCATGAGCCATGCACTCTCCACCGTTATATGCACCTCTTAATCAAAGGTTCAAATCAGTCCTACCAAAAATAGAAATGTAGACTCAAGACTAATAGTTAATCTCTTCATAAAAAACAATTTGTTCTTCCTCAAAAATAGACTTCTGGAATGCACAGGTGACCGACGTCGGTCCCTGTCTGTGTGCATATGACCGATGTCGGCCGATCCATAACCAACATCGGTAGCCTCCAGTCGACCCCTGACCGATGTCAGTCACTGTATTAGTCTAGCAACCTCTGCATTTGCTCATCTGGTGTAGCTTTTAGATCCACAATCCAACAATCTCCCACTTGGAGATAAACAACTATACCTGTACTTATACAACAACATCCTCTAGCTTGTTTCTCCATCTTCAAGTTCAATCTTGAAGACCAACAAAAGTTGAATGAAGATTCAACTTCTCCTTTGTTACTAGCTTTGTTAACATATCTGTAGGGTTCTAATCTATATGGATCTTTTCTAGCTTCAACTCACCATCCTCCAATACCTGTCTAATGAAGTGGTACCTAAGTTGTATATGTTTGGTTCTTGAATGAAAGGCTGAATTCTTTGCCAAATGAATTGCACTTTGACTATCATTCTACAATCTACAACTCTCTTTCTCCTTTCCCAACTCTTCCATGAACCGAGTCACCCAAATCATTTCTTTGCTAGCCTCTATGACTGCAATGTATTCTACCTTTGTAGTAGACAAGGCAACAACCTTCTGCAACTTTGAAATCCAGCTAACCATCATTCCACCAATAGTGAACACATATCCTGTGGTGCTTCTCCTGCCATCCAAGTCACCTGCCATATTCGAATCTACATAACCATGTAGAGAAGTGTTTGACCCTCCATAGAATAAATACCTATTGATAGTCCCTCTTAGATATCTGAGAATCCACTGAACTGCTTTCCATTGTTCCTTTCCTAGATTGGCCATAAACTTGCTGACAACTCCCACTACTTGGGCAATATCAGGTCTAGTACATACCATTACATACATCAAGCTCTCAACTAGTAAAGCATATGGAACTCTACTCATGTACTCAACCTCATCATGTGATTTGGGACACTGTTCTTTGCTCAACTTGAAGTGTCCAGCCATAGGTGGGCTTACCAGTTTTACATCCTACATATTGAACCTCTCTAACACCTTGTTCACATAATCCTCGTGAGACAAAATCAAACTGTGATTTTTCCTGTCTCTCTTAATACTCATGCCAAGGATTTTATTTGCTGCTCCTAAATCTTTCATGGCAAATGTGTGAGCTAATTTTACCTTAAGCTCATTAATATCCTACATGTGTGAACCTGCAATAAGCATATCATCCACATACAATAATAGGATAATATATCTACCATTATCCAATCTCTTAAAATAAACACAATGGTCAGATTGACATCTACTAAAGCCATGCTCTATCATAAACCTATCAAACCTCAAATACCATTATCTTGGAGCTTGCTTAAGACCATATAAGCTTTTTTTCAACCTGCACACAAGTTTCTCCTTACCTTTGACCTCAAAACCTTCTGGTTGATCCATATATATTTCTTCATTCAAATCTCCATGAAGAAACATTGTCTTAACATCAAGCTACTCAAGATGCAAATCCTCAATAGCAGTTAAAGACAATACAGTCTGAATAGAAGTCATTTTTATTACAGGAGAAAAAATTTCACCAAAATCAATACCTGGTTTTTGTGCAAAACCCTTTACTACCAACCTGGCCTTATGTCTCATTTGTCCATTCTCTCCTTCCTTTAACCTATAAACCCATTTTTTTTTTAGTGCTTTCTTTCTGGCTAGAAACACAACCAAATCCCACATTTGGTTCTCTTTCAAGGAATCAATTTCCTCATTCATACCATGCTCCCACTGTTTTCAGGATTCTACCTGCATTGCCTCATCAAAACTTTCTGGTTCTCCACCATCAATGAGCAACAAGTAGTATAATGAAGGGGAATAATGAATTGGAGGTTTAATTACCCATTCAAATCTCCTTATGGGTATTTGAGACTCATTCATAGCTTGCTGTCTACCCAAATTTCTTTTTGTTAGTGACCAATCTCAATCATCTCTCAGTCTGTATTCGATCGACGTTAGTTCCACCTAACCGACGTTAGTTTCTATCTGACTAACATTGGTTCTTATTTGATCGAGGTCGATTCTTGACTGACCGATGTTAGTTCTTACTTGATCAATGTCAGTACCTATGTTTTCCTATGAGTGATTACTCGTGAGCTCATTTTGGATCATAACCTCGTAAATCTCCATTGCCCTACTCAAAATTATTCAACCTCTTGAGTTGATCACTGTACATCACCTTCTCATTGAAAACTACATCACAGCTTCTAATAATTTTATTAGTTTCTAAATTCCACAATCAAAATCTAAAATCTCCAGAACCATAACCAATAAAAGTGCACCGCATAGATTTCACATCCAGATTCTTTCTATTTTCTTTATCAATGTGCACAAAAGCTTTAGAACCAAAAACTCTAAGATGTGAAAGATCTACCTTTTTACCTGTCAAAGCCTCTTCTAGAATTCCACCATCCAGTATAGTAGAGGGTCCTCTGTTAATCAAGTAAATCGTAGTATTTATAGCTTCTACCCAAAATTGTAAGGGCAAACCAGCATGCAACCTCATACTCCGTGCACGCTCCATTATTGTTCTATTCATCCTTTTAGCAACTCCATTTTGCTGAGGTGTCCTTGGAACCATCCTTTCCCTACATATTCCATTCATAGAATAGTAATCTATTGAATTTATTGCTGTAGTACTCACCACCATTGTCAGATCTAAGGCACTTCAATCTCAAACCTATTTCATTCTCAACCAAAGCTTTCCATTTCTTAAATGTGTCAAAAACATCAAATTTTCTCTTTATGCAATAAACCCATACCTTTCTTGTAACATCATCAATGAAAGTAACATAATAATGTGATCCTCCAATAGAAGCTACCTGAGCTGGTCCCCACATGTCTGTGTGAACAAGCTCCAACTTGTGCTTCTTCTTTGTTGACCCAGTTTTGAGAAACCTCACTTTCTTTTACTTTCCAAAAATACAATGCTCAAAAAAATCTAGATCTATGTTTTTCAAATCTGAAAGCTTACCTTTTGACTTAATAACTTTCATTCCCTTCTCATTCATGTGGCCAAGCCTACAGTGCCACAACTTTGCATCTACATCTGAAGTAGATAAAATAAAAGGAGAATGATCAGTAATACAAGTAGATAGGTAAAGTGTACCTACTCTCTTACCTCTAGCTATTACAAGTGTACCCTTGGAAACTTTCCAAGATTCCACTATGAGAGTTACTGTGCAACCCTCATCACCCAACTTTCCTACAAAAATTAGATTCCACTTCAGGACGGGTACATGCATGACATCCTTCAACACCCATGTGTTGCCATTTTGCAATTTCAGCTACACTTTTCCTTTGCCAATAATTTGACAAGGTTCATCATCCCCTAAATAAACTTTTCCAAAATCTCCATGGACATAATCATTGAAAAATTCTCTATTTGGGGTTGCATGAAAAGAGGCACCAGAATCTAAAACCCAAGATTCTATTCTATTATCCAAAGAAAGTGTAAGAGCATCTTGTGCAACAATACCTACAACTTTTGCTTCTTCATTACCTTCATGCTGATTTTCTTCTTTAACTTTCAACCAACAATCTTTCTTTGCATGTCCTTTCTTTCCACAATTCCAGCAGGTTAATCTTCTTCTATTTCTGGATTTGGATCTACTTCTCATCTTAGACTTTGACCTTGATCTCCCTTGCTTGCCCTTCTCTCTTTGCCTTCCCCTGCTTTCAATACTTAAAGCATTACCTGATGTTTTCTCTGTGCTTTTCCTATGAATTTCTTCATTCAAGATTACACTAACAATATCATCAACTTTCATGATATTTTGAAGCAGATGTAGTATTACTAACTGCCATCACCAAACTATGCCAACTTTCAGGTAAAGAGCATAATATTAAGAGAGCCTTAATTTCATCATCAAAAACTATTTTGACTAAATTTAACTGATTTACTATTGCATGGAAATCATTAAGATGACTAGATACAGATCCACATTCTTGCATTTGCAAATTAAATAATTGCTTCATAAGATATACCTTATTCGAGGCTGAGGGCTTTTCATATAAATTTGTGAAAGTATCCATTAACTCTACCATTGTCTTTGCCTATGATAAGTTGGAAATCACAGAAGATGCCAGGCTCAACCTTATATATCCAAGAGCCTTTCTATCAAGAACATTCCATTCTTCATCTTGCATATCTATGGGCTTACATGAAACCCCACCCAACGATAAATACAGATCTTTCTGATACAAATAATCTTCTATCTACATCCTCCATAATTGATAATTTTTGACATTGAATTTATCCATTCTTAGTTTGATTTCTTCTGCCATTGCTTTACTCCCACTCAATCAGAAACCCCTGTGAGTGACCTGTAATCAACAAACACTAACTTGCTCTGAACCAGGCTCTGATACCACTTGTTAGGACCTTACAGAGTACAATTGATTACTTTTGTAAAAGCAACTAAAAATAGAATTAAACTAGAAGTAATAAGTAATTAGAAATTAGAAACAACAAAGAATATAGAGATACAAGAAACAACCAATCTTGTATTAAACTCTTCCAGAAGGAAATACAATGAAGAAATCTCTCTTTCTTCTTCACACCTCTCAGATGTACAGATCTCTTTCCCTCAAGATTTCTCTCTCTCTCTCTCTCTCTCAATTACAACCAACTCAGCTACTTGAATTGATTCACCCTGTTTCTCATACACACAAGCTATGAAGATCTAACCCTATTATATAGAACTAGGATTCATGAGCCATGCACTCTCCACCGTTATATGCACCTCTTAATCAAAGGTTCAAATCAGTCCTGCCAAAAATAGAAATGTAGACTCAAGACTAATAGTTAATCTTTTCATGCAAACAATCTATTTTTCCTCAAAAATAGACTTATGTAACGCACAGGTGACCGACATCAGTCCCTATCTGTCTGCATATGACCGATGTCAGCCGATCTATAACCAATGTCGGTAGCCTCCAGTCGACCCCTGACTGATGTCAGTGACTATATTAGTCCAATAACCTCTGCATTTGCTCCTCTGGTGTAGATTTTAGCTCCACAACTCAACACTCTAATTATAAATTTAACTCTCCTCATAATTTTTTAGAGTTAGAAAAACTTTGACCTAAGATCTCTCTAAGATCTCATCACCACAACCATGACCATTAACACATTACTGACACAAAACTATCTATTACTAAATGGTGGATTACAAGGCAATATCCACTTCTCCTATATGTCTAAGATGCACTACTAGAGTGCCTATATGAGAGAGAGAGAGAGAGAGAGAGAGAGAGAGAGAGAGAGAGAGAGAGAGAGAGAGAGAGAGAGAGAGAGAGAGAGAGAGAGAGAGAGAGAGAGAGAGAGAGAGAGAGAGAATGGATAGGTATGTTAACATAATGAAAACATAATGAGCACATATCCTAAGCGAGATTAATAAAATTAACTAGCCTAAATCAATTACTCTAACACCCTCCCTTAAGCACAACTTAGGGAGTAGTGAAAAAGAGTGTAAGACTCCTCAAAAGATAGGTCCCAACAACTATGACATGTTGGGTACTGTTAAGAGAATCTAGTGAAGAATCCAGGCATCCTAATGGATGACAATCCATCTCACTAGAATACATGGATTCCAATCACTATAATCACCAAGTAAAATAGGAACTAGTGTTGAATATAAGGATCAATTGGAAGAAACATTGATCTTCAAAAGACATGGTAAAAAAGAAACCCGAGGAAGCATTGCCAAACACCCCCTCTCAATTGTGAATAGAGTAATGATGATAATAACTAATGACTATCAAAGTGATGATGAATGAGTGAACACCACAAGATTGTATGGTGGTCTGATCCACACTTAGACAAAGCTATGTAGGATGTATGTGAACAATAGGTGAAAATAGTCATAATATCTGCATGAGTAGTTTAAATCCACTACTCGATGAATATTAGAACTACCATGGTAGTTTTAAAACCATAAAAATGGATATCCATGGGTAATTATAAATCTTAATAGATGTTGGGGATACCAAATGCCACTCACAACATGGAGATAGTCATATTATCAAGGATGGTGTCAAAAATATAAAAGAGTACACCAAAGAAGCTTAATAAATGATGACAAATTAAACAATCCTCATATGGGTTTTGATAAACAAAGTTCTTGATAAGAGACCCATGTATATTAGAGTAATCCAAACTCATTATTATGCTAAAAACATGAAAGTGCACACACATATAAAAGGTGTTTATTTTCAAAAATAAATGGAATCTCTCCTAGAAAATGCAAGAGGTGTAAAGGAAGGGGCCTCAAATGTCTCAATGGCATGATTGTAGGTGGAAGTGTAAACTAACCATCATTGATGCATGAAGGCAAAGAAAATTTCAAACTAAAAAAAGGTCATGAACAAGTGGCCTAAAATCTACTACTTGAACACATGTTTAAAAATTCAATAGGAGTCTTGCAGATAACAACCATGTGAAAAGAGACAAAAAGTATTTTTCCTAGATAGGGTCCTGACAAAAAGTCCATTTTAGGTACCCTTTACAATATGAGGAAATATAATGTATTTTCAAAACCAAAGGATAAGGAGAAATAAAATTAAATGCATAAAGTTTATTATGGGGGGCATGATCACCAGCCATGTTGGACCCACCCGCTGATCTTCAATACTCAGAAGTACTATTTAATAGGGCATGATGTGGGGGTATAGGGGTAGTAGGTGGGGTTTATGGGTGGATCCCCTGATGCCAAACATAATTTGAAGCTTATGTGGCCCTTAAAATTACTCAAAATCTACCAATTTTAATAAAAAATGGCCTCCCCCAATAGACATTGGTTACCACTAAAAATGCATCTAAGAGAATGATAAGAGCATGAATGGGTCAAATACAACATGTTTTTAAAATAAGTAGAAAAATCTTCTTCCATCATAAAAAAATTGAACCCAAACTTGGGGGGTGGGGGTAGAAAAAAGCCTCCATGTTTTAAATCACCCCACCTTTACAATGTGCAAAATGCCCACAACCACTTGGTTAAAAAGGGATCCTCACCAAATATTTATCCCCTAATAATAAAAATAAGGATGCCACCATGTAAAAA
This sequence comes from Torreya grandis, assembly GCA_037957365.1. Lineage (NCBI taxonomy): Eukaryota > Viridiplantae > Streptophyta > Pinopsida > Cupressales > Taxaceae > Torreya > Torreya grandis. The sequence continues at coordinate 380,540 of JARHVA010003410.1, read as the reverse complement.
TCCATGTGCTAATTGAAACAAACACAAATTAGTCAAAAAAACATGGTTTTCATGGATGACAAGAAAGTGGATTGACCATGATGAGTAGGTGGTTAGAAAAATAATGTATAAATGACATGGTCAGGTTTGACTATCAAGTAGTCAAAAATATAACCATCATATGAATGGATGTTATAGGAGGATGGCTGATGGAATCTAAACAATAGGTGTAGAGGAGACTAAGTGAGGTAATATAAGCTACTGCAATCCATCCTATTACCTCTGCCACAACTACCGCTAGCCACCTCCATGTCTCGCTCAACCATCCCACACCGAGCTTGATACCCTTTCATGCCAACCTATGATACCATGTCAGATTTAGCAAAAATATCACTTGAGATCTCTCCAAGAGCTCATCATTACAACCATGACCATTAACACATTGCTCACATATAAGTGTCTATTATTGAGCTATGATAAGAGTGTGAGTGACACTTTTGGGTCTATTAGGAGTGTCATTCATGTTTATGGGCCCATTTTTGGGTCCCTTCTAGCTGATGTGCATGTGTCCCACTTATTACATATTTTTATTTTTATATCATTTTAATGTTAAGTTTTGGGTACCAATAGAGTCCTAGTTTGAATCTAGTTTATCTATAAAAACACATGCATTTTAATTCATCTATCAATCAATAAGCACACTGGGAACTTTAATAAAGAATATATTGAGATTCACATGTATTTTATAGAGATCAAGCAATAATTAGAGAATTTATCATTTTATCACATAAGTTCATGTTAAAACAATCATTGGAAGTAGGGAAGACACACATCACACACCACTATGATTTTATCTCACTAAAATTATTTCAAATTATGTAATTTGCTATTTTTTATATTATTTACTATCTAGGGGATTGATAAGTAGTTTTAGATTAAGGTAAAAAAAGGTTTTGAAGGGGCCCCGAAACCCTATACAAATCAAGAAAGATAAAACATTACAATCCGCCCATGAAGGCAAAACCACTGAAAAATAGTAACAAAACCAAGTTTTACAAGGACCTGAAACCTCAACAAAATCAGGTTTAACAACCTGAAATCATGCTCAAAAGATATATCAATAACAATAAGCATAAACCATGACGAAAAAATGATAGAATACCTTAGGTTTCTCTGTCACCAAGAAAGAAGAAAACATTGTCAGATCTAGCATTAGTGATGGCCAAACCTGGGTTCGATCCATCAAACCCTAAAAATGTGCTGCCCATAAAAACAACAGCATAAACCATGAAACAAGCCCCAAAACCAACACCACCTATGCTCAATCCGTCCACCCGATTGATAAGTAGTTATTTATTAAGTTTTATATATTTTTATTGATTTGTATAAGGACAAGACTGAATGTTTTATAGGTTAGAGGAGTCACATCATGAAAAACTAAGTGAGTATATTTGAGATCCAAACTAGGAAAGCACAATCATCAAATCATCTTCCTAGGAAATTTTTTTGATTAAAAATTATTTTCTATTAATAATATAGATTATACATTGTTATTATTACAAAAAATGAGTGGTATGACATCACACTCAATGCCAAATTGATTTGTAAGATTGAGAGAAATAAAGATTAAATTTGCTATCATTTTTTGGGTGAGGTCATTATCATTACTGAGCATGGATTTATAGGTTTTGATCCTGACAATTATCACTCAATCTTGCATCATTCAAGATAATATTCTAAATACCACTCTCTACTTTAGAAATTAATAATTTAAAAATTATTTATATATTTTACATATATTGTGATGCTTAGTTAAATGTAGTTGAGATTTTATGTCATAATTTTATTGTAATCCATTAATCCATACTATATATATTTGAACTAATGTTCTCTTAAACTCCCTTTGGGGTTATATCTTACTATATGTATACATTATGGTCAATTTCATTGCATTATATTAGATCCAATAGCCCTACCTTCCTTTTTTCTTGTTTTTTAAAATACCAAGCCATACAGTAGATTATTTTATGGTATGAATGTTATTTTTTTGATGAATTATGGTTTATACCTAATAAAAATATGCACAACCTTTATAATAAGTGAGAATAGGGAGATTTAAGATAAATATAGTAAAATAAAGTAAATTGGAACTACTTAATGTACAAAATTAAGAATTAAAATCTTGCATTATTGATAATTGAAAGATAAAATGAAAGAGATGGATAAAAAGAGATAAATAACTAAAATAAACATACTTAGGTTATCAAACTAAAAACTTGGAAAATGTATACATTATGGAAGGTGACCAAAATTGTGGGCCACTAATAGAGACACTTACTAGAATGATGGGTCGATTCAAACAAGTTTATGATAATTGTGGTTTCCTACTATGATTATGTAAATTTGGAACTTCTAAATCTATCTTTTTGGAATTCTTTGACATAGGCAAATTATTTGGACCCTAGTCTCACTATGTTGAATTATTGTGCATTATCATACAAATCAACACTTCTTTGACTTATCCCTGATTCACCAAAATGACACCGTAAGAAGAGAATATGTGTAAGGTCAGTGTCCAAAGCCATAATGAGGGTTGAAAATAAATATCCTACATTATTATAGTAAAGGATCAATGGAATTATAGTACTTCATGAGTGATCTCAATCCAAATGAGAGAAAATACTTCACATCATCTACTAGATATTTAAATGCAATTTTATATTCTGTATGACCTTATTTTAGTACAAATTGTATTGGCATAAGATTTTAATTGATGATGATTATAGAATTAAATAAATATTCAAGTTCCTTGACAAATATATAATGGATATACTCAATGGATAACTCAATAAGGAAATTCATAGGTAGAATTTATTGATATGATATAATGAATTGTCTTAGGTTACATTTCTATGTATAGGCTCCTTATAGACATATTCACATATATATCAGCCAAAGAAAATAGTGAGAATTAAAAATTAAGAGATGAGAAATCATTTTAGGGTGAAAGGTCCCACAAAATGTAAATGATTTGAATCATGGACACATTATTATAACCATGCTAGAATCATGTACCAATGATTGTAGTAAGGTTAAAAAAGGGATAAAATAAAAGATCAAGCTAGCTTGAGGATGATTGAAGTAATCCCGATGTAGACCACTAAGAGATATGAGGTGTTTATGAATAAATATAGATGATGCAAGGATATTAGGGGTCTAATGTGGAAGTAAAGTGTCCAAATAGATCCAAATATACATTTAGGCCAACTGTGAAATAACATGATGAAGACACAATGGAAAATGGTCTTGTACCAAAATTATGTCTAAATAATGTTTTACTTTAATGTGTGTGTGTGTGTGTGTGTGTGTGTGTGTGTGTGTGTGTGTGTGTGTGTGAATCAAGGTAAAAAATAAAATAAAGTGCATACCTAAATATTACATGATAGGGATGTAAGGATGAAGATTTTGGATTTTAGTTTGGCTCCCTCATAATCTAGGTGTCAACAACTTGGGTGTACCTAAAAGTAAACAAGAATGCATGCAAGAAGATAAATATCCTAACAAAGCAATGTTACTATAATGAAAATAAAATATAATTTGATAAATGAGCATAGGAATGAATATATATAGTGATGTGAAAACCACACTTCCACTCTTGAAACTTTGGATTTGAAACTAAATACTGAAACCTAGGTGATAATGGAGAAACTATAATTCTTGATCAAAGAAGTAGATAACATATTTTAGCTCGACTTCATCACTACAACATGACATGAAAATGTCTAATTCTTGGCTAAATAAGTAGACATATATTTTGTCTCCCCTAGTCTCACTACACAAGATAATAAAATAAATAGAGATATCTTTTAGCTCCACTTGAATATATAACTGGTAATGCAATATTAGATAGGTTCCCCTTTCTTAGGTGAGGGATGGTATTTAAAATCACCCATCTAAAAAAATGATTAAACTTATCATAAGTAACAAATAAAATTAAGCATAACTATTATAATCACTAAAATCCCATTTATAATAGATGTATGTGAGTATAGAAATATATTATCATGTAAATTGTAATAGGAATATGTTAACCATATGAAGGTGGAAATATGAATATGTGATCCATTTAAGGATGATACTAAGAATATGTGATCCATGTGAGGATGCAATAAGAGAATCTAGGGGCAAGTGACATGCCCTAATAATATCTAGTAAAAAGGGCCAAGTGGTATGCCCCAATGTGATCAAGATATATGAATATGACATCACACATAGTGACTATCATGAAACTAAGTGTATGGAAAACAATATAAAGTCTTGATATAAGTAATTTAGGATAAATAAGCACATAGGTGTATCAAACCCCAGGTAAGTAAGATAGGGTCAATGAGTCTTATGGATATTGTATGGGCATGATGTCCCTAATGGAAATAAATGATGTGATAATGATGCCCCAAGTGGAAATGTATAGATAGTAAGGTCAAAAAATGTGTGGTTATGATGCCCCTAATGGAAATGTATAGATAGTTAGTTCTAGGAATGTGTGGGTATGATACCCTCAATGGAAATGTATATTTAATTTAAGTCTAATAAGGAGAGTGAAAAATGATATGCCCCTATGTAACCACATAATAGGACAAGTGATATGCCCCAATGTAATAATCTAGTCTTAGGAGGGCAAGATATAAAAATGAATTACACACACACTAGTAGTAGTATGATTTAGTAGATGCATGGTAGAGACCATGCCACCTTAGCCAATAATCATAATATACTGTAAGTAGCAACATGCATGATATGGATAATTGAACCAAAAATATGGTATCACATAGTATGGGAAATGCAATCACACATTCATCTAACCATACATATAGTAGATGTATCTATTTTAATTATTTATGATTTAGGGTCAATTTTAATATCCAAAAGAAGATAATACAAAGGTACAATGTGGATCTATGATAATGTAATAGTAAATAAAAACAAGATATGAACTATGGATAAAAATAATAAATGGAATTACCAAGAAATAATTGATCAAGTAATGGAGATGATAGAGATAACAAGAAGTCTAAAATGAACACACTTGATGACTACAATTGAATTATTGAATTGGAATCAAGCTCCTAAGACAAACACAAAAGAAAATTTTGCATCTAACCATAATCTAATAGAAGGTCAAAATTGACCAATGACAAATTGTGTCTTGGTCAAAACTGGTAGAGGACCAATTTTGTTCACTATTTGTACTATGTTCTAGTAATTATATCCTTTACTAGTTTTTGATATCTATAAATTTATAGATTTATTCAACAAAGGAAGATGTGCAACATCCTAGTTTTACTTTGTAGAATTGTTGATTTTTTTAATAATTATAATCTTCTTTGAATTAGATATAATTATTCATCTTTAATGAAGAGGAATAAAAAATGTGTGAGTTAGTTGGCTTGGGAAACCTCTTAAGGAGTTTCAACTACATATCCTACATCATGGAATCAAATATAATGCATTTGTAATTCATGAATGAAATACCAATGCAAGTGAGATACAAGGATTCACATTTTCCTTATAGATAGTCAAGTGAAAATACATGAACACTTGATTATAAATTATCTTAACACAGGTATGCCACTAAATTTAAATCCTTAATATCACTTGAAAATCTTTGAAGATTAAAAATAAAGATTTTTTCATGTACCTAAGACTTTTTAGAATAAGTGATTGACTGATACTTATTATTGAAATGATTTAGGAGACTTTGTATATATGGAATTATAAAATCTAGATTAAGAAACTATTGGCATGCAAGTCGACAAAGGAAAATAAAAAATAATGGGTTCAACATCAAAAAGAGGGGGGAGTAGGGTAGAAGGGCCCACACAAAGAAATGGACATAGTTTATGGAGCATAAATATTTTATAAGATATAATTAATAGACCATAAATTTAGACCCAGGTGTAGAAAATATAGGGTAAGAATAGAGGGAGGCCTCTAGACATACATAAAACATAGAAGAAATAGAAAGTAAAATAATTAGAATAACATGAGACAACACATAGAAAGAGAGATAGAAATCACATATATAAGTGTGAATAAAACTCTAATTCAAACCAATGGTTGATATGCACAAAACCACACTAAAAACATTACAATAATAATACTTGTGCCAAAGTTAGGTGTCTACATAATGATAAAATTTAAAATGCATGTGTGATTCATATGTGTGTCAAAGTAAAACAAAATTGAAGTACATGTAATTACCTAAGGTAATTTTTGAATTGGGGGTGCAACTGCACTTGGTCATCAACATATATGATGTACTTGAAAGTGAATGATGATGCCAAAAAATAGTTAATGTCTCAAAATATTAGTTTAGATATAGTGAAGTGAAAAAGAAACTAAAAAAATAGCACAGAGGTATCTACATAATGCCAAAATTTAAAATTCATTTATGTGATGCATATGTGTGTCAATATAAAACAAAATTGAAGTACATATTGGTAATTAATTAAGTTAAATTTTGAATTGGGGGTGCACCTACACTCGATCATCAACATATAAGATGTACTTGAAATAAAATGAGGATGCCAACAAGTAGTTAATATCTCAATATATCAATGTAAATATAGTGAAATGAAAAATAAATTAAAAAAAATAACATAGCACAAAAAAGACTTGGTGATATGCAAACCATGTTGCAACTCCTAGGAATATTTTGGTAATGGATCTAAAAATTAAAAACTTGGCACTAGTGAGTTTAAATAACACGTACAGACCTCTAGAAATTTAGATCATGTCCTAATAGATTTATTCCACTTCTTGATTAGGGAACCGAAAATTTGAGAAAGTATTGGCTTATATTTCTACAATCATATATAATAGATATCATAATGTAAGGCTCGTCAAAACCCATAACACTCATAATAAAATGTATTCTAAGAAAGGTAATATGATAGGGAGGTCAAAGGATATTCCCTATAAACATGATAGTGAGATGTCCCAATATGGATAAAATATATACCAATGCGATAATCACAATGTGACTAGTTGGTAGGAGTAAAACATTATGTCTTTAAATAAGTAATGTAAGATCAATATGCACATATGGGTAATATGATACATATGTGTAAGATAACATGCATTAAGTTAAATAAGAAGATATGGGTATGATACCCCCTAAAGGAAATATAATAGTGATACCAATCCTAGTATGTGTGGGTAAAATTTCCCAAATGATAAGGTATAAATGTAGTAATAGTCGAAGAATGTTCGAGTATCATGACCTCAATGGTAATGTAATAATATAAATATGATAAATAGAGTTAAAGAGGTGGGTAAGGGTATGATTCCCTCTATGGAAATATATTTGTGGAAATATAAGGTCTAAATGATAGTATAGAGAGCATAATATCACTGGAATAGTATGGTGTCCATGTCAACATAAGATGTAATTGGTGCAAATATCATGAGGAATACCTAGGTATTATGTATCAAAATGGAAATACATAGATGACATAAATGAAGTTTCATAAGGAATGGGTGGGTACAATGCATCTAATGGCAATGCATAGGTATTAAATTTTAGGAAGGGTGAATCTTTATAATACTTAATGGTGTAGAAAGCCTAATGTGTTTCCAAAAATAGAAAGATATATATAATAATACCAATACTGAGAGGGAAAGGATACACCCAAATGTAATAATGTGCCCCTAGGTGGGTTATATATGGTATTAAATCACACACAAAATAGTAGTAGTATGCCCCAATAGATGCATGGTAAGGACCATGGCAACATAGGCTCCAAGCATAGCATATTATACATAGTATAATTCATGATATGGATCATGACACAAATCATAGTATATCATTTATAATAAGCAATGTAATCATTCATAGTTAGACAATTATGCATATAAAAGGAAACCATTAACCATGACATTTGATCTATGAGCAATACATACATGACATAACAATTAGAGGATATAAAATAGACACACCAAAATGACATAGACAAGAAACACACACAAGCACACAAAAGTATAAGCTCAAATATGTAGGCAATTGAAAAATCATAAGAACAAAAGAAAACACACAATGAATCCATTTAACACATAATATATAAACATGCTTAAGGTATGTGTAATCAATAAAAGTAGTTCTATATGATAATTGGAAAGTAGGAAAGTTATTACTTGAGACCTATTATAAGAGATGTCCCCAGTATAAAACATACCACCAATGTGAACATGCCCCTAGTTGTGGGCGTAAATGTAGCCACATGGCATATATAAGTCCATGATCATAAGTAAATTGTATATATTATAGCTTACCCACTAAAAGTATATCATGAGAGGCATATTTGTATCATATATATGTAAACCTTTAGTACAGGTAGATAAACATAATATGTATCCATCGACAAATATAAATGAATTTTATTTTTATTTTTATGCTTTTTAATTTTCATAATGATAAAAAATAAGGAGATCACACAAGGAAGAAGCTATGTGGTGAAATATAGAATAAGGATGGAGAGCTCAATCAAGCAAGAAGATGATCCAAGAGGTGAAATTAAGAAAGGAAAGGAAAGAAAATAGGAAAACCAAGGGGAAAAAATATGGAAGAAATAAGAAGAGAGGTTGAAAAAACCTACAACTTCCTGAGCTCAGGGCATGCTAAGATGGAAGGTATTGATATATATGTTATCATCATTTATAATCTTTACAGGTTTTTAGAATCAGATAAAAAATAATGGGGCAAGGACCAATTGAACATAATAATGAATGTAAACCAATGGATTAGACAAATATAGAAAATAAATGTCAAACTTAGAATAAATTTGAGTGAAGACACAATATTAAGGGAGGGAGGCACATGAAAGCCATGACACAAATAAAAAAAGTGTAAAAAAATAAACTAAGGTATAGTAATATGTATTAAAGAGGCAAAAGGCATAAGTTAGCATGAATAACCAATGATCCCATTTATCCGTCTAGAAATGGATGTCCATGATTATGGGGAGTCAAATGCACCACCAAAAGTATCATCTGATGTAGGATTGATCATGTAATCATGAGCCATGTGGTAAGTTGAATCATCATAATAATAATGGGATATAGAATCTAATTTAACCTTTTAAAAAGAAGAACTTGTATTAGTTCAGATATTTCTTTTTATAGTTTAACACTTTTAAGGTACTTGAGCATGAATATACACATAAGGTTGAGACAAAACTATCTTAGGATGTGGATGATTTGAGAGTATATCTCTTGATGGTGAAACTATAGAAGTTATAAATTTAATAGTTGTGATGGGAATAACCAAAGCTCTAGGAGTTATAACTCAAGGAATTGGAACTTTAGAGGTAAGAATTATAGGAACCACAACTATAAGAGGGAAACATATTCATGAAGTTAAATGATTCACTTGTTGGAGATAATTTAGGTAATAACTTATGTTTATTTTTTTTATTGGATGTAACATGTACATGTAAATGTGAATTAGGATATATGATGTCTAAGTGTCTAACTAAGAATAAAATATGTATGCACTGAAACACATTATAATTAAGATAAGGTATTAACCGATGATACCATTAAGTCCATTAGTGTCATCATAGAGAGGATGTGGATACATGTTTGAAAATTATTTAAGAAAATTATATAATTATTTAATAAAATCATCATTCTCATCATTGAAGTGTCTAGTACATTGATATTTCTCATTGATTTCAAATGTCATAGGAGATGTTGTATTAAGACTTGGCTACGTAGGTTGATTTATTTCATTAATGATATCATCAAGTATGGCCCTTTATTCATGATATGCTACTAAATATACCTTAGGATGCTCTATAATTCAATTATAACTTGTAATATCTCTTTGAATCAAAACCATATCACCTTGAAAATTAAAATATATGTGATCATTGATGATATCAAGTGTCACATTCATCATTTGTAGCCATGAACTTCCTAGTAGAGCATTATAATTAAAAAAGTATGACATGACACAAAATGATGTAACTCATGTTCAGGGACTCATAAATATAGGAAATTTAATGCATCTTGATGTTACATGTTTTGTTGAAGAAGGTGATACTTGTGTTATATTTTTGATATCATATCCAAGTGATCTAAGAAATGGAATCTACACATATTGAATTTAGTGTGATCATTTATCATAAATCAATGTCTTTGTTGTCTACCTATATAGACATTAATGACCAAAGGTTCCATATGTGAAAAACATGTTTCTATAGGATCATTGGAAATCATGACCAAAGGTTCCATATGTGAAAGACATGTTTTTATAAGATCATTGGAAACCACGATTATCAAATTATTATTATTATTTGATTCTTCTTTAGGAATTGGTATTTCTTATTTGAGAGTGACACTTTATACTTTTGGGATTGAATTATCCTTTTTTTTTCTTATTATAAATATAAAATTAAATATTAACATTATTTATAAGAGTTTGAATTTCACTTCTTAGGGTAAGGCATTTGTTTCTTAATTTTTACCTTATTTTTGATTTATTTTAAATAAGATAAAGTTGATACATGAATCTAAATGTAAAAGGAAGAATATAATTATATAATGACTCTTTATAATTATATAAATTACTAAGGTATTAAGATAATTAGCATATTTAATTTTTTGTGCACGTCTACGACTAAATGGAGGTGGCATAAAGGGTTGAAAATTAAATTAAGAGTCACTCAGATTAAGAAATGAGTTTCTAGATGTGCCCAAATGAAATTTTAATTAGCCTCTGGATGTTATCATTAGATGTTAGTGTTTGTCCTTTACTAGATTCATCTATGAGTACATTGACTCTCTTTTTCCATATAGGTCACTACACCTACTTGTAATCCATTTCTATGTGTGATATCAATGGCTAGTTGTGTGAAGAATATCCACGAATGTGTCTCATTATATTTGAAATCCTAGGTCCACTTTTGACACTAAGGTTAGGCTTGTAAAAAGGGAATAATGGTAATTTAAGATGATCCTAACCATTCCAAAATGAATGGTTGAGAATTTACTACATATCCAATACTTTGAAGAGGGAAGTTAATTCGCACATAGATCTCAATGTTAGATGTATGTTTGTAATAGTGTTTCTTTAACAAATATACCAATCTAGGTTTTGATCCTTTGAAAATGAAAACTTTGTTGGGATTCAGAGATGTAGACTTTAGTTATGACTTTCTCCTTGTGACTAATGGCTGAATTGGAAAGAATAGGGAAGTCTATTTGAATGTGTAGAAGTATATAGATGCATCTTTGATGAGTGATAATATGTGGCATATAAGAAATAGGCTTATACCTAATATTTATTTATATGGGAATATTTGGGTACTTTATCATGCCATTGAAATGTAAAACATACAGTCTAACCCATGAAAATTGTTTGAATTTGAAAAATGTTCCTTTATTGGAATGAGGATGGGTTCATCAGATTTAGATGCCTATAAAATTAAAAAGGAATTTGAGTCTAACATAAACATTTGAAAGGTAGGAATATTGATGTGATGATCTGGAGACATTCTTAGTATGATAATGCATAGCTTAGGCATAAAATAGGGAATTATTGTAGGTGAATGATAACAAATTTGGAAGGTTGGACCCATGAAAAACATGTGGATGTGAAATAAGGGCATGTAAGAGGCATATGTGGAAACAAAAGTCTTATAAGGTGAATGTAAGTCAATATTGACATTTCCAAGTATCCAATACTAGATTTTAGTGTCTATAAATGTCTTTCTTTTATTATAGTATTGAAATGAAATACAATGCTAGAATAAAAGGATAAAGATATGTACCCAATTATGTACACACTTTTATCTTTGGTAGGAGGCTTCAAATGTGAAACTTGAATTTAAAAAACCTGAAATAAGCATGAAAAAATCAATTACCATATATGAAAATGAAATTGAAACTTAAAGAGTAAGGAAGGAATACACATATGATTAGCTGAATGTGTTGCCTTATGTGATGTTGTTGGAGATGATGCTTATTTTTTTAAGAATTGGATAATTGTGCTTCTTGCTAATGAATTTTGGATAATTGGGGGTGGTCATGCCGCAATTCATGTTCTAAGGTAAGGACATGGGTTGGGAAGATAAATACCTCAACCTTCATAAAGAGGGAGTACTGCTTAGGCCATTGAACATAATTAAACCTCAAATGTACTACTCATTTAACTAATCTTGAATTTGAAGATGAAATGGGGAACCACATGTTGGTCTCAGAGTGTTGTGCCTAGGCTATTGAGCGTCATTGAACCTCAACCACACTACTCAATTAGTTGAATCAACTGATGCATATGGAATTATATATTATAAATGTTCACTTATAAGTATGTGTAAATAATAAATTCTGGTCTTTGATAGTTGATAATGATAATCTTCACACACATTTACCACACATGACTTGAGTAACCAAAAATGTCCTAACTGTCATGTTCTTTTATGAGTTAACACTTTCATTTTAATATTATACACCTACAAGAATATTAATGTATTCTTTAAATATGCTAAATATCTTACAAAAACATCTATATACTTTATGAAAACTTCACTTATACATGGATTAGTTCTAATTGTCACCATCGTTATCGCCAATTAATAATGACCTGCATTAGTCAAAAGTGTCCCACTCCAAACAATGGCTATCTTATAAAATCAAAACCATCCTTAGGGTTGGCTCATAATCCTAGCATGTTAGTGGTGTGAGGAATTATTCAAATGGATATTTATATAAAAAGTAAAAGTTTCATTCAAAAGGGATCTACAAATTATCTATTACACCCCTATATATTATTGCACACTAAGCAAATATCCCCATTATTTTCAATTTACATACCTATCACTAGAACTAGTCATAGTCCAAGTTTAAATCACCAAAAATCTAGGTTAAATCAAGTTTTTTTAAGTACCAAATCTAATCATTGGCTACATTCACATAGTGAAGGAGCACAATTTCACATTCACATTAGGTGGAAGAACTATGTGTGGCTTGATTTTCCTCCTTGGAGTATTGGACACATAGTTAGTCATCAATCATCAGATGGGGGTGATTGGGGTCATGTCAACCCATTAAATTTCTCCCATTTTTATAGGGTTTCTCGCCATCATAAACACATTTAGGGTTTTAAGGTAAAGGAGATTGATTTTATATTTGCATGCATAATCATAGTTTGACACAAACACAGAGAAAACAAAGATAATCATAAGTGGCTATAAAATCATTATGCCACACTTTTTCATAGGTCAATTCCAACCATAAGGTTGGAATCAAAATGCAATATTAAACTGATCTTGTGAAACTAACCAAGCGCATAAAACATATCAATTATTGAACTAAGTGAATAACATGCATGCTTATCCATGTTTTCCACTTCCAAATCATAATCATAGTTATACAGTCATTAAAAAAATATAATTATTTTTATCTCTTTAGTACTTTTTGTATTTATCATCTATCCTAATCAAATAAGAAGAGTCACTTGTCAATCATTTACATTTAGATGTATGATTGAATTTTATATCTTATGAATTGAATTCTATTTCAAAGTTCTATCTTAATTATATTAATATCACTCATTATTAAAAATTGGGGTAAAACATATTGGTTAACTTGTACACATATTGATTAATTAAAACCTTAGGTTGTACCTTAAAATTTCATAGTTCTAAGGTTTCAAATTTTAGCCTTAGGTTTTTATTTTTAGACCTAATTTATGATTTCCCCTTCCCCTCTGTGGAAATTAAAGAAATTATCTTTTGACCTAGGGTTTCACATTCAGTCTCCTAAGGTTTATTCTATTAGAGTTATTCCTTGATTTGCTAATATTTAGATCAAACTAGTGTTACGTTTCAAACTCTGTTACATTTTTTATAGTAATATTGAGTGGATGGTTTTTTCTTACCAAAATACTATATGGATTTTTCAAAATTTGTAATTTAATATTTTTATTAAATTCATCCTAGAGGATAAAAATATACCTATTTCCAAATTAATTTATGGGTTTCATCTACCCACTGATATTTATCAAAAACCTCTTTTTGTTTCCAATTGTTCCTCAAAACTATATTGGAATGGCTAGTTATTTATCACATCCATATTTATTTACTTATTCAAATTATTCCTTGCTTATAAATCATTAGATTTATTAAGGCATAATAAATCTAAAATGTAGAACCACTCTAAAAACCCTAGCCATTGGTTGACTATAGGTTCTTTTATCTTTACTTGAACCCTTTCTCAAGGGGATGATAGTTACTTCCCCTTTAAAGAGGTCCATATTGTCACTATCCTAAAAGTTAGGTGAATCATAAAATACAAAATAGAATTCATATGAATGTTCATCCTCATCCCAAGCCACCTCCGATAAACCCTCTTGATGGCCTTTGTATGCATATTCCATCAAAATTACCCAAGGATTTTTATTGTGAAGCCCTTCAAACTCAATTAGTCACTATGAGAATGTCCATAGAAGAGTTACAAAAGCAAAATAATATTTAAATTCGATGATAAAATCACTTAAAAATATGATCACATATACAAAGAATCCAAAGATTTCAACTATAAATTATATATCTATATCTCTATTTTAATATTTTGTGCCTAAGAAGAGTTCATATCAAGATTAGAATCCAAAATACGTTATATCTATAACTAGTGCTTCAAAAACTATACAAAAGGCTAATATTATTTTTTTTATGTGGGTTTTATGCACACCAAATAACCTTATGAGGTAGCCTCTAAATTTTTTAGGTTAGTGAAGCAATATTCACTCCAAGGCATGAGTTACAATGTATTGGGTTTTATAAACAACCTGGTGGTGGAATACTAGTGCATGGAGCAGTTGCTTACCTTAGATGGTTCAAATATGATGGGAGTCTAGACCTAATTGGGATGGGTGGATTGCTGATGATTCTAACCTAAGGCAAGAAAGATAAAAAAAATCAAAATGAGATAAGGGTTGGGTAGAGAATAAGGTTCATGAATCAAACAAGATGAAACACTTCTAAGATGGATCTTGAACTATGGGTTGGACAAACAATCAAGAACCAATGTTTTCTACAAGTTACTATTAGCACATAAAAATTCTAACATAGTTAAGAGTCCAAGGAAATTGGAATATATTTAACTTTATGCACATAATCAAAGGTTATTACATTTGTGAGATTATAATTGCACATATACAAAGGGAGATTATGATTATCACACATAAAGCATTCAAATCAACTAATGCAAAATATTAATAACCGTAATAAAGAATATTCATACAAAACTAAAATACTAAGATACCATATTGATGGAACTTATTTAAAAGACTCACAAATTTGGAGAAGAATAATATTTGCACATTAAGACCAATTGCAGAACAATCCTTAGAATTTCTTATTGATCTTAATAGCCAAAATTCTTCTCCCTTTGGAATCAAGAGGATACCTTGGGGAGGGGATGCCTTATCCTCCAAATAGAGCCTCAATTTACATTTCCAATTATATAAATGTGTGTTAAAATTCACGTATATCATACATGTACTAAAGGTATGCATATAAATAAAACTCCTTGACCAAAATTGGTTAAATATAATACATATATGCCAATAAATTTGGGACTGATAGTCCTAACTTAATTTAAAACATGTAAACACACACACACACAAACACACACACACACACACACACACACACACACACACACACACACACACACACACACACACACACACACACACACACACACACACACAAATATAAGGTGGTGTTGATGTGGCATCACTAGGAGAGAAAAAATGGTTGCATAACATATGTTGAAACTGAAGTAACTGTAGTAGCTATTATGGTCCCCTAACAAATCAACATAGGTCCCATTGGAGTGTATATTATTAAAAATATAGAGAACTAAGGACCTCATGCTGACATAGACATTATAATGTTAACTTGAACTTGTATTGATTTAGAAATGGTTGTTACTAACTATGTGCTTGATGTTGACCTAGAAGCTTCCTCTGTAGCATTAAGCTTCTCAAATAATGCATAAGAAGCTTCAAATTATTTATTAATAATATCAAAATGAATCATATAAGGTTTAAATATTTTGATAGCTTCACCCATCAAATTTATATTCTCAATTTTTGAGGCCTTAAACTTTACTCTACGGGCTTCACCTTAACTACCTTATCTTTCATAAAATTGATTAACTACATAATTTCTTCATTAGTTTTATAAATAGTTCCTTCAACTTATTTCATGAATTTATTTACAATTTCTTTAAGAAGTGCTTTAAAATTAGGATTATTACCAACTACCCAATGGAGGTTATCACATATATGACCCTCATATCTTTCAAGATCTCCACCACCTCCCTTGGCCTCTGAATTGCTCTATCATGGATTTCATCTATGTATGCCAACTAAAGGCATCATATCTATTTAAAATCATGTAATTCAAAGCCCATATTGCATCCAAGGTAAAAATTAGGTTTAGATGGATATATGAACTATTACTCACACACTAAATCAAGAATTTGACTCTCTTTTCAAAATATTTAAATTGGTGCCAAAGTTTTAGTACTTTTACTCTTTCAAGCTATGACTCACCCCTAGAGACTCAGATTGTATTCAAAATATTATACAACCTAATGGATACACTTTGGACATTATCCAAAATTTCCCAGGGATATTGAATGATTTGTATTTATAAAATCCTATGTTGTGCTTGTTCTTAACTTTTATACATTTCTTTCATGGCGTACCTAGCTAAATCCATGAAAGACAAAAATCCTTTACATATTCATTAGGATCATTAAGACTCATTTTGGGCTTCTTGGCCAAGGGGAACATTTTTTTTTATCTTTATTCTAACACTATTTCCTCTCTTGTTCTAGTGTTCACCCCTTTCCTCTTTTTCACCCTCTAAATTGTACTACTTTGCTTGTCAAAATGGCTAGAGACTATGGGTAAATCTGTGAGAACTAGGTCTCTACGTATTTTCTCTCTAGCCCTATAAATTTTTAACCCATTGAGGCACTATGAGTTCTAATTTTTATTTATGGTAGGATTAATCATTGGAGGTGGTATTGAGGCACTTATTTGGATGGGAAAATGTAGGGGTGGCTGAATGACTCTTTACCATCTTGATACTTCTCTATGAGGTGTAGTTTTAGCCACATACTTTGTCTGGCTTGGGGTTTTCAAAATTATCATTATAATAGATTATGTAAGTGTATACTATGGAAAAGGTATTTCTAATAGAGTTCCCCCCAAGGATTAAAAATAGAAATGGATATAAGTCCTTAAAATAAGCCCTCTTTTTAGGAGTTGTTGTTTGGATTGTAGTGGAAAGCATGGAAGAGTCAATAGAAATGGAGAATTGTTTCTCAAATAATTTATAGCTAATATTAACATATAATGACTTATTTTTCAAATAATATTATTTTAATGAATGATATCGATAAATGGGGTGACAATCAGACTAGTAGGTGGTAAGTCAACAACTTGAGTATTTACAACTATAAAGGAAGAAGGAAGAGAGGAAAATACCATATTAATGACTTTGATTTAATATTCAATAATAATCTATTGGATTTATATTCTAGATAGAGTTTATCCTTCAGCCAAACTTCTCAAGCTTATTGATTTTTCCTTTTCTTACTCTTTCTCTTCTTCTATTTTTTTATACTCTTGTTTTACTCAATACTTATTTTGGTCCCTTCATAGATTATACATTTTATTCTTCCTAATATGTGGGGTAATCCACTAGTGAAATTACATACCCATTTTCTTCCTTTGGTTCCCCATAAAGAGGTCCTCTTGAGGCAAATAGACTTGATGAGGGTATCTCTTCCACTTGTTGAGTTCTGAAAGAGGTTAGAAGAATTTTGGATTTCCCTTGGAGAGTAATATTGGGGGGGGGAATAGGAGATTAAGGGGAAGATGAAATTTATAAAGGATACACAATATTATAAATTACTATTGAATGTGATAAAGGGAGGATAATGAAGTAAAAGTGGTAGAGGTAAGAGTGGACAAAGAGGAAACTAGTATATTAGGGAATATTTGGGGAGATGTCCCCTCACTTGTGGTAGTTGGTGAAGATGGATTTATTAGAGATACTAGGGGAGAAGGAGTGAATGGAAGAGATGAAAAATAAATCTAAATAAATTTAGGGAGAATTAATTATATGATTGTAGTAAGTAGAGCGAGAGGTGCCCAAGAAAATGTCCTTGTCTGTACATCTAGAGGAGGAAAAGTCCTCAAAACTATGGTTGTGTGCCCAAAGTGCTAGAAACTAGATGAGGAATACGGAGTTATTTGATAATATATTTTATAATCTAAATATTATCTTCCATTTGGCTACAAGGATCTCCCTCTAATAATCTAGTTTCCTCTTATGTGGGAGACGGGGTTTGATCTTGTTTGACTAAGCCTTAGGAATGTGGTTGAGGCCACTAATGACCCCAATATTTTTATGTTTCTTTCATCATTTAATTTTATTTATCCTTAATGGTTTTAGGGTCATATTATATTACTTGAGAAATCATAATTGACATATTATGATTCTTCATACAGATCCAAACTTTAGAATCATTTGAAGCATTCATAAATATGGCATCATGCTCATATTCATTGTGACCATCCTTAATGCTAACCCATATTTTCTCCTTGAGGTACTTAAGATAATTTATAACTCTTTCCCTAGGGTTCCATTATCTATATTGAGACACCTTTAAGTTATAATGAACCCTGACCTTTCCTACTTGATTAAGATGTGCCTTTACTACAAAATAAAGTTGTCTAATGTTTAGGGGAGTCTTGTGATAATAAGATTGGTGCTTGATACCAAGCTTCTCATCCACACTATTTATAACTGATGTGTAATTTCTCATCATACCACTTTATATAGTATGTGTTATGATAAATATAAGGGGGTTCTTTGGTCCCTTTAATTATAGTAATGGTATAGTCTAGATGGTACTAATAATCTCCCATTTTGGGGATGTGACTTCTTAGGTTTTTAGATAGTTTGGGCATTTGAGTTCCATAAATAGCTTGATAGACCTAAGGATAAACATCCTAAAAAATTATTGTGATTTGATTCATAAATTTATAAATATACAAGAAAGGATAATCATCACAAATTGTATTATTCATATATTTAGTGGATGGTTACCATGGTTCCCCATGAGTTTTATGGACTATCCTAATCACTACATCTAAAAAATAAGACATCATATAAAAATTGCCATTAGCCAGCCTTTATTTTATTTTGAAAATCTTCTCATTTAATCTAACACTAATAACTTCCCCCAATTCTACAATTTTATTTGAGATTAAGAGAATATCCAATAATGACACTCATTCTACTTATACATAGGTGATATTGGGGAAGTGCACAACCTATTCAAAAGTGCCATTACTACCCTAATTCTTGGTTTGTACTTAATTATGAGAATGGAGGAAATAGATCCTTTTGGATTAAATTTTTCCCCTTTTATTAACCATTGTTTCAATTTCCCTTCCACATAATTTTGTTCGATCCACACATTAGATGAAACCTAGTTATAAGTGGCTTCAGGCACTAAAAACCTAAGATACCTCTTAAATGTTTGTTTGGAAATATAAGAAACTAATTTTTTACATGTTATAAGATGCAGGTGATCTCCAATGTAAGTGACATTAAAAATAAATCATGAAGTAAGTCTATATAGGGCATTGCCTCAAAATTTATAGTCACATTATGTAATCCCACATTATTTATTTATAACAAGTCATCAATGTATTACATTTCCTCTTGAGATAAATGGTCTTATGAGGGATATGGTGCCATAGATTCTAACACATTCTAGATAGCTAAATAATAGGGGAAATTTAAATTGAGGGCATTCTTGTTAAATGTAGTGCATATATATTTAATGATCTAAAAATGGAGTATGAAGATGCCCAACTACGTGTTGATCTTGGAGAAGCCATTTTGGCAATCTAAAACTATGCAAGATCTTTTATAGATTAACTAAAAGTACTTAAAAATTCATTCAAAAAACTAGGGATTTAGTTTCTCAAGAGCTCAAAATCACAATATTCAACATGTAAGTAAATGGAAAAGTGACTTGACATTGCTCAGATTTTGCATATATCACCAAAGTTTGGGTCTTGAATACATAGTTGATGTGACATTAATGTGAGTAACAACTTTTTATTTTGTTCTCATTTTGATTTAAATTTGCTAGTCAACTTTGGTGGGTTATTTGATGTTACACAATAACTACTAATTAAATTTTAGTGTTGAATCATCACTTTAAGATAGGTGTTGATTTATCACTTATTAACCTTTTGATTAGTTTTATAATCCTTTATTTGCATTCTGGCCATGCATCTCTTTGATTGCATCACTTATATTCATCTTGTTTACATGGGGTCCTTAGCCTTATAATATTACTTTACATGATATTTTGGCTATGTGATAATTATATTGATCTATGTGGAATTATCTCAGGGCTCGCTAGCTATTCAATGTTGACTATGTATTTCCTATTGTATACTTTGGGTGGTTCGGATGTCAACATATCACACAATATCAAGTTTTTTGGGCTATAAGACTATTTTGCCATTGACCTTGTAAATATATTGGAGTGATTTGAGTGAATGGGATTATGCTACCTATAATGATCTCAAATTTATATAAACATAGGGATATAAGACTAGCTTTGACCTTTCAGGTTCTGAGTCCATGTGATTATGCCATGTGGCTCAATCTCAGAGTTGTGGAGACTTAAAAGACTTAGGATTTTTATGAAACAAACTTTGTTTAGAGTTAATGAGGTCTTTCCACATGGATAACTTATGATGACTCAATTTAATTAAAGGTATATAGCTTTCATTTGACTATGGTGAGCTTTGATCAATAATATGGTGCCACTTATCTTGATCTTGAAACTTTGGGGTTATGGGACTTTGACTATTCATGAAAGCTAAAGGAGCATGAGTCAACATTATCCTACCATCATTAATGATATTATAAAATTGGGGAATGTAGTGATCTTAGATATCCATGCATGGATAATTTTTAAGTCTTGAAAATAACCTTGCATACACATGAAAACCCAAGATAAACTAGAACACAACATAATAGCTCTATTAGACAAAAATCATAAGTTAAACTTTAGAGAAGATATGAAAACCCAAGGTTATAAATAAATCATGATAAAGGCCAAGATTGGATCCTCTTTATTTTGTAATTATACAACTTAGACTCAGGATTTTGAAAACAACCTTAGACTTATGTATGTTAAATTAATATCATGGACTTTGAGACTCACAAGACCTCAAATAAAGATTATCAATAATAGTGGGTCCCTGTTTGAATTTAGGAAATGGGGTGTTTTAGGGAACAAGAAGTTTAAGAGAGATTCTAAGATAAATTATTAAAAATAAGATAAACACATAACCTACTATGGATCCTCTATGGAGATCAAAATACTAAAGTGCATATCATAAAATGCATGGACATCATACAAATGTTTATTGGGATTTGAAGAATAAAAACCTGCTAGGTTATGGAGCTAAAAGCTTCAACTATGCAGATGAAAAGGAGGTTGCTGAAGCTGGCATTGGCAGTATGATCGACATCGGTCAATATGAATGTAGAAGGCAACCGGCGTCGATAGGGAGTCAGTCGACGTCGGCAGCACCAGGCAAACAGGGATCGACATCACTTGCCTGTGTGTTCCAAAACTATTCATTGCATGAACAGTTAGTTTATTGAACTGAGTGTTTGCATGTAAAGGCTATTGCGAGTCTTGAGCTGCGTATCTATTATTAGTAAACTAAGAGTCTAAGTTATTGTTCAAGTCTGGGATCTATTTATAGACCCATTGACATGTATTGTAATTATGGGCTAGAAAGGAAGGCAAGGAAGATCCTTCCATCGTAAGATCATTGAGTTGCAGGTTGTTGCAAGCTCATAGGAGATCTACATGTGTAAGTATGGTCTGTTGAATTGCAGGTTGCAGGTTCATAGGAGATCTACTTGAAGTACTTTAGAGTGCTTGGTGTACTGGTAGGGTTATTACTGACTGGTTGGAGAGGTGAACACCAATTCTATGTTTGAGTTGTGTGTTGGGACCATTTTTGGTAGGAGAGTGTTTTGAAGAAGAATTACTGTACACTTGAGGTGTGGCAAGCCTCTGTAAGGTGGAAGAGAATGGTGTCTCTTTATTGTATTCTTTTTTGTACAAGTGTTAATACAAGATTGTATATTGTCTCTCATATTCTATGCTATTTGTGAATTCTAGTTACTTGTACTTTTGGATATTTCTGCATGTTTAATTGCTTGTATTTGGTAATCATATTGTGCTCTTCCTGAGGAGTAAGATCCTAACAAGTGGGATCAGAACAGGTGTGTTTGTTCTTGGATTCCCTGACAACTGGCATCAGAGCTTTTGGTTGGGATACTAACAGGTTGGATTAGATCTGGTTAGTGTGTGTTGATTACAGGTTACTCATAGGGTTTTTGTTTGAGTGGGAGTAGAGCAAGGGCAGAAGAAAGTAGATTATGAATGGAAAAGTTTAATGGTAGGAGGTCCAAGTCTAAGTATGGCAGAATAACCTGCTAGAAATATGGAAAGAAAGAGCAGGAAAAGAAAGATTGTTGGTTGGTAGTAGATCAACAAGAAGGACATGAAGAAGAAGCAGATGTTGCGGATTATGTTGCACAGGATGCTCTGGTATGTTCTTTGGACAAAGTAGAGTCTTGGGTTTTAGATTTTGGTGCCTCTTTTCATGCATCCCAAAATAGGGAAATTTTTCATGAGTATGCCCAGGGAGACTTTGGAGAAATTTGTTTAGGGGATGGTAAGCCTTGTCAGATGGTTGGCAAAGGGAAAGTGAAGCTGAAATTGCAGATAGGTAACACATGGGTGTTGAAGGAGGTCATGCATGTCCCAATTCTGGAGCAGAATTTGATTTTTGTAAGAAGTTTGGGTGATGAGGGTTGCACAGTAACTCTCACAATGGACTCTTGGAAGGTTACCAAGGGTGCACTTGTTGTAGCAAGAGGTAAGAAAGTAGGTACGCTTTATCTATCTACTTGTATTACTGATTCTCTTTTTGGGTTATCTACTTCAGCTGTAGATTCAAAGATGTGGCTTAATAGGCTTGGTCAAATGCATAAGAAGGAGATGCATGTTCTTGAGTCAAAGGGTATGCTTTCAGATTTGAAACACATGAATCGAGATTTCTGTATGTAGAAGAAGAAGGTGATGTTTCTTGAGGAATCTGATGTTAGTGACAAGAATAGGAAAGCCTTAGTTTTCAAGGAGAAGGTGATGGATAGAGTTTAGCACAAGGGATAGAAGAATTCTATGTAGAGCAAGGGTGATTTGGACAAGGGTTTGATTCAAAAGGAGCTCGCGGGTAGAAGTCAGTTCTCACAAGCAAAACACAGAGACTGACGTCGGCTAGAAAACTGACATCAGCATTTAGATAGGGACTGATGTCAGCTATGTTCAGCCTGACATTGGTGACTCAGGGATAGATAAACACCGGCATCAGCAAGGGGGAACCGACGTTGGTAGTGAGGCAGTTGCATGGAATTGACGTCGGTTGGGTGCAGACTGAGATGTGACTGGCATCGGTCATTGAGACAGATTTTGGGTGGATAGCAAGCTGTCAAGGAGTCTCAAGCACCCATATGGAGGACTTAAAGGGTATGTAAGCCTCAAATTCATCATTTTCCTTCTTTACACTACTTATTGCTCACTTATGGTAAAGGACCAGGAAGTTATTAAAGAAGCAGAGCAGGTAGATCTAGGAAATAGTGAGAGCTTGGCATGGATGAAGGATGTGATTCCCTGGAGAAGAACCAAACAAGAGTTTTGGGTGGAGTTGCCAGCTAGAAGTAAGCACTGAGAGATGAATGGATGTTCAAGATGAAGAAGAGCAGAAATGGATACGTGAGACAGAAGGCCAGGACATATGGTCTTGAATAAGCTACAGGGCAATGGAGGTTTGATCATTGTGTTTCTCTTTACCAGGTTGGATAATATTAGCTACATTATCCTATTACTGTATGATGTGCTTGTTGTAGGGTTACATATACAGGGAGTTGCTGAACTAAAGGTAAAGCTAGTTCAGAAGTATGTCATGAGGAATTTGAGAGTAGCAAGGTTCTTTGGCATGAGTGTGTTTTAGGGACATGGAAGGTCATATATTGACTTTGTTTCAGGATGATTATGTGAGACCGGTTAGCACGCCGATGGTTGGACAGTTCACATAACAGTGTCTTGATTCACATAATGAGGTTAAGTGCATGGTATGTACTAAACCTGAGTTTTCCCAAGCAGTGGGAGTTGTCACAAGTTTGGAGCCAATCTGGGAAAGAAGCATTGGAGGGCATTTCAGTGGATTCTTAGAGGGACCAGCAACAGGTGCACATGCTATGCAGGGTGAAGTTATTTTCTACATGGGTTTGTAGATGTGGATGTGGCAAGTGATTTGGATGACAGGAGGTTCATCACAGGGTGTGTGGTGGTTGGTATTTAAGAGTGATCTTGAAGAGGGATACAGAGCTAAGGGAACAAACTAGACGGTGTACAGGTACACGTATAGTTGTAGCTGTTTATCTCCAAGTGGGAGATTGTAAGGTTGTGGAGCTAAAAGCTTCAACTATGCAGATGAAAAGGAGGTTGCTAAAGTTCCAAAAGTACTGGCATCAGTAGTATGACCGACGTTAGTCAAGATGAATGCAGAAGGTAATCGACGTCGGTAGGGAGTTGGCCGATGTCGGTAGCACCAGGCAAACAGGGACCGACGTCGATCGCTTGTGTGTTCCAGAACTGTTCATTGCACAAATAGTTAGTTTGTTGAACTGAGTGTTTGCATGTAAAGGCTATTGCGAGTCTTGAGCTACGTGTCTATTATTAGTAAACTAAGAGTCTAAGTTATTGTTCAAGTTTGGGATCTATTTATAGACCCATTGGCATGTATTGTAATTATGAGCTAGAAAGGAAGGCAAAGAAGATCCTTCCATCGTAAGATCATTGAGTTGCAGGTTGTTGCAAGCTCATAGGAGATCTAAATGTGTAAGTATGGTCTATTGAATTGCAAGTTGCAAGTTCATGGGAGATCTACTTGAAGTACTTTAGAGTGCTTGGTGTACTGGTAGGGTTATTACTGACTGGTTGGAGAGGTGAACACCAATTCTGTGTTTGAGTTGTGTGTTGGGACCATTTTTGGTAGGAGAGTGTTTTGAAGAAGAATTACTGTACACTTGAGGTGTGGCAAGCCTCTGTAAGGTGGAAGAGAATGGCGTCTCTTTATTGTATTCTTTTCTGTACAAGTGTTAATACAAGATTGTATATTGTCTCTCATATTCTATGCTATTTGTGAATTCTAGTTACTTGTACTTTTGGATATTTCTGCATGTTTAATTGCTTGTATTTGGTAATCATATTGTGCTCTTCCTGAGGAGCAAGATCCTAACAAGTGGGATCAGAACAGGTGTGTTTGTTCTTGGATTCCCTGACCAAACCAAAGTATCCTTGATAGCGGTGATCCTATATTAGATAAATTAATCAAGAAACCCACTCAACCATGATTTAATCTCCTAAGTAAAAAAATAACAAAAGGAACAAATATAAAAATAAAAAATACAAATGAAAAAATTAAAACATTAAAGGTTACAAAAAAATTTATAGCAATAAAAGTTACAAAAAGAAAAATTAGAATACAAAAGGCAAAATTATAATAATAAAGATTAAAAAAATAAAAATTAGAACAAGGAAATTCATAAAAGGAAAAATAAAAATAAGAAAGGTTACTATTGGCCAAAATTGGCCTACATACAAATTTTTTTCTTGGATGGATCAGGCCACTCTCTTGGACCCTTCAACAACCTTCTACCCCATGACTAGTCCCTTTGTGGTCTTAACATGATGATGCAGTGCAGTATTCTAGGAGGTTCTGGTATGGTTTGATAAGCTTAGAAAAGTTTTGGTTGAGTTATTGATATAATTGTGAGAGGAGGAGACAAACCTCATAACCCTACCACATGTCACTCGCAAGCTTTTAAAACACTTTAGGAAAGTTTTAAGGTGATTTTGAGAAACAGGTCTAAAACTGCAAGTAAAGAATCCAATAGGTTTTGAGAGTGTTTTAGAATTTATGGGAGTGAATGAGGTTTTAAAAAAGTATCATAGGTTCTAACAAGCCAAAAAAGAGGCCTAGAGAAGCTATTATGCCCAAAAGACCCCCAAAAGTGCATTAAATGACTTAAAGGTCCTCAAAATAGATTTTTCAAGTGATAAAGTAAATTTTGAGGAATTAAAATTGGTTTTTAATCCTCCCACCTCCTTTTGGCATGTTTTACCCTTTTAGACATGTTTAATTTCATTTGAATTCATTTGGAGTGGAGGAGAGGAGTTTGGGAACAAAAAGATGCATTTTGGAGCCTTTTGGAACTTTGGTAGAACATGTTTTTGGGGATTTTGATTGATGTAGGGGATTAAATATCATATTAATGAATTAATGGTGTCATTAATATCCTCTTATATTCCATTTAAATCATATTCTAGCATAATAACCAACAGAGGTAAGGAAAATCTATTAGATGCAAACTAGGCATGAAATAGGTTTTCTGCCATTAATAGAGGTCCAAGAATTTTAGAAAGTTTTGGGAGGAAGTAAAGGTAATTTAAATCCTTTTTTTAAAAAAAAAAAAAATTCATAGGAAGGCTTATGGGTATTCATGCTAATGAAAAACCATTTTTGGCAGTTTGGGACAACTCTAGGAGAGCCTCAGGTTTTCACTCAATATTATCAGAGGAGGGAGAGTTGGGATAAAATATTTTTGGAATTGATAGGGACCCAAATTTACTTACACTTTGTGTACTTTTTGGTCTATTTAATCTCCTTATTTTTATGAATAATCACTAACAGTGCATGGGTGTCTAGATGTCCTATTCATCCAAATAGGGTCCAGATTTTCCCTTGTTTCTTTGATTCATAATTCAATGATAAATAATGGTTTTAGGGGTGTTTTTTTAATTTAAAATATGAACTATTTCACTTAGTTTCCTTAGATAATTCCTCCTATGAAGGTACTTATGGCATAAGACTTATTTTCCTTCTTGTCCTTATGAATGGCCTATTTAATCAGTTTTAGAGCAAAAGTTAGATTAGAGAGATAATTTAACTCCTCATACTTATGACACATAATATTAAACAAGTGTTATTTCTCATAAATCCTCAGTATCTCATTTAGACCTTGATAGGCCAAACAATCAAGTTGTTGTTGGAGCTCCAATAGAGTTACAAGCAATTTTATCAACTAAAGAGGTTTCTCTTTCTTGTAGTGGCTTAAAACTAAATAGGATATTATTTTTTAAAATCTGAAGTGTCCTAAACAATATCCATCTACAGCCATGGTTTGAGAAGAAAGGAAAAGAGGTACTCCCTTTGGGGGTTTTGGCTTAATTGTCTCTTCTTACTAAGTGCAACCATATAGAAAACCAATAAAGGAATTGGTTTTCACCTATAAGACAATGATATAGTTCATATTTTGTGACCTTATTAAGGTATAAAATCTATCATTAATGTATTTTATGTTTAAAGGTAACCTACAATAGATTGTGTAAGCATGTACTTACATGCTTACTTTGGCAAAGTATACCTATAGTTGTACTTGAGCACAATCATGTATACATTTTTGGAAAGAGGTTGTAAATATAGTAATCAAGGGTAATTAATGCTTAAGAGAGTGATATAATGGGATCAAATTGATATAAACTCATCAAAACCATATTGAGAAGGGTTTCAACACCCTAAACATAATCAACCCATTGAATGAGCATCTACAAGTACCTTAGAAGGAGTCATCATGTTGAGATAGAGAATTTCATTATTTTAAAACTCATTATGATTGAAGAGTTTCATTTTAAAACCTTTGGAGAAGGTTGTGGACTAATTATAATCCCATACACCATATAAACTGGTTATCTCAACCTCACTACCTATATACTACAACTGAATTAACACTTACAGGAGGCTGAAGACATTAAAATGGGAGTATTGAATCTTGTTTCAAAGTTATTCAAGTTTTAAGAATTAATTTGAGCAACTTTAAAAGTATAAGACTGATTGGAAGAACCACATATCATGAGTGTTGTTCATGTCTATGCCCACTACCTTACAATCTTCAAATACACACCTATAGGTGGCGCACAAAGATATGAGAGTATTGTATGGAGAGTAATGACATGTTTGAATACCCTTATTTAAGTCAGAGGGTGTTAGAGAGATCATAATAGGCAGGTTTTAAGCATTAGTGGTTGGTAATCTTGAAAATTTTCCCCAAAAGTTGAATGACTATGTTTAGGGATAGTTTCCCTAAAACACAAAAATAGAGGCCTAAACACCTTTTGTTGATGCCAAGTGATGATGTCACAAAGGTTTTAACCAATCTAAATGCAATCATATTTTATCCCTATCCTATGGAAGAAACATGCAAAAGGATATGGAGTTTAGACAAATAAGGAAGATGTTATGATGTTACAAAGTCAAGCTTTTATTCACTAAAAAAATTCAATGTCTTCTATAGAATGTTAAACTTCAAGTGACCTCATTATGACAAAGATAGAAAGGTAGAGACATAGCCTTATGGTAAGTGATTTATTAAGGTAAAATTCATATTATCAGCTCAAAGAGCATCAATAGGGACTATAATCTAAGGTTTTGACATGCACTTTATTTTGGCCTAAAAAGTATACGCCTATAGGTTTCGAGGGGAAGTAACATGTTAAAACTTAAATTATTGAGTACTAGTTCTAAGCTTTAGGCAATGTATGAATACATCTCACTCATTCCATAACGCCATAATATTTGAGGAGAACCTAGAAATGATAAGGATTAGTCATTTATATCTACAGGTCCGCATTTTTATCTAAAATGGTCACTTATAGGCTAAATATAGGTGACTCACAAAATCATAGAGTGAGCCTTAATGACACTAGGATTGCATACACTAATAATTGTTATTTATAGTTGGTTACAAGGCCATAGATGAATACAAAGATATTTTTCACAAACTTCAAGGCTAATATTCACTTGTAAGACCTTCATTTTACTCCAAGATAGGCAATTATAACTGATTGTATCATGACAATGAGCCAAAACTAAGTTACTTGGAGTATATCTTGGTATGCATATGCTAATACCAAGTTTAAATGAATTTTCAAAAGAGATGAAAAGTATCTAATAAGGTCTTTGGAATTGTGTTTAGGTTCTAATTATATAGCATGCACCTATAGGGGTCACTTACAATAGGAAGCAAGAAAACATAATTAGCTTGTAGACTAGGCCATTAGAGGTAAAGGTGAGTAATGAGAAGTTGGTAAAAGGATTAGAGTTATAAATGTGTTTGGGATGGGTCATCAAAGTGATAAGGACCATCCATGAAATTCTCTTAGCATAGAGGTAGCGGTAAGAGATTTCTCACATAATGCAAAACATAGTCACATGTATAGAGCCTGCATAGTCAAGTAGTAAAGAGAGGCCTTATTTCCTAAAAAGAGAATTCCATTGTTTATAATGGGTTATGATGATAGATATAGATTTAAGGATGATTGATGGAGTTTTAAAAAATCCTTATAATAGTCTTGAAACCCACTGATGCATAAACCCTATCATACATAGTCCTTAATATGACCTAGTTAACTGAGTTCTTGGCATTTGAAGCATGAAATGGATGAAATGAGGGATTTAACCTATTAGAGGTGTGAAACATTGAAAAAAACCTATACAAAGTCATTTGACATTTTTAACCTTTCCAAAACTCAAGGAAATGATTTTTGAAGGCTCTTAGGCCTGTATAGGAACTAGGGTTTTGCCAATTCCAAGAGTTTTGACCCTTAAATTTTTTAAAAAATTTGTGATTTGACCTTTTTTTGATATGAGGAGTATTAATAAATATGTTTTGGGTTGATTTTATTTCATAAAATATGGATTTGGTGGCTAAGGATTTTGCATAGGGCTAATTAAGCCTAAATGAGGGGTGGTTTCCAAAGGAAGTGTGCTCTAGGAGTGAAATCAGGTCATGAAACTTGTCATACACCTAAAATGAAATAGATAATAGCTATAAATGGTATCATATTTACAAGATATTTCATATAGAGATCAAACCAGGGGGATTTTCCCACAAAAGGGATAGTAGATAAGCCTAGGCAACTAATAAATCACTATTTTGGTTCAATCTATGAGTTGGTTAAGCTCACAAGAGGTCTCCCAAGGGGATCCATGCAATAAAATATGTATAATATAATAATATCAAGAAATATTACTCATAAATTAGATAAAATGTGGGGATTTATGCCTAAAAACTAGGCATGGGAAAGAGACCAAGCAATCATTTAGAGGCCTAAAGCCAAAACAAGAAGATGGAGCTTCCTAAGGGAGTCCATGATGTTTTGGTTATGATTATGGATGCATCTAACAACCCCCTTTGAATTTTGAAACAACCAAGGTCCACACCAAATGTATTAAAGACTAATCACAAACAATCATGCTTATGTGTTAGTAAGGTTGAGGGTACCAAATATGTTGGATAGTTCTATAGTTTGCTAAGGTGCCTGATGGAGAGATAAGAGTGATTTGAGAGGATTGTGGACTGAAGGCAGTGGACAAATAGGACCTATGGAATATGTTTTAGGTGAGATTAACTTGTATAGAGATAGAGGAATATTAGAATGAGGTTTGAAACAAGTTGCCAAGTCATTGAACCTAAGAAAGTAAAATTTAGGGCTAGTATGTGAAAGCTAGTAAAGGTGAGAGATTTGGAGTGATGGAAGGAGCTTGGAGAAATAAGGTGAATATAGTGATCTTAAGAAAAACCAATAATAAATTGGTTTTCCATTTAATGGTGACCTATAACTAGCCTAAAAAGCACCTACAACCAACTAGGTGCACAAGGGAGTTAGAATTTTTTTTATGGTGTATACCTTAAAGGAATAATATTTTGGCTATAGAAATAACATGATCAAGTAGGAGAACACCTTAAAACTCCTTATCACTAATCATCTAACCCTCCAAAGCCTGAATCAGGGCTATAATCCTTACATGTCTATAGTTAGGGTCAAGTAAATATGAAGGAGACTATTCTCGTGAGTAACGGTATGTTTTCATGATATGAACGAGACTTGTTCTTATAAAAATGTGTATAGGGTTTTTGGTGTTAATAATATTTTACATGATGACGACCGTAATACTATCATTGTAAAGGGAACCATCTCTACCTACAGCTGAGAAAAATGACTAGGAAGGATGTTTTAAAAGTAGTGAGGGACTAAAATACTACCATATTGATCATGGTGACTAAGCAATAAAATGATAACCTAAGTACCCAACTCAATCAAGCATATCATGACGTTTCAAGGAGGATATAAGTAAAGGAAAGTGACCTACAACCTCTCAAGTTCAAAACTCCTTCAAGTTGGCAAGTGATATTGAGAACATAATGAGCATAGAAGTTTATTGGTCATGAATTGGTGAGTAATACATGATTATTTATAAAAATAAATAATTATAAACCTCAAAAATTCAAGAAAACACAATCAAGGTCACTAAAGAGTGATAGGCTTGTAACCATCCACCAAGGTTTTCAAGCACAAGATCTAAAGTGAAACTTCATGTTCCATGAAGATGATTTAGGAGAATAAGGGACATGGGATCATTAGAATCATGATATATGTTTTAAAAAATTCAATCTACAATCATACACCTTAAAAGTATTACACCTAAAACCATGCAGGGAATGGTTTATCTTTCATAGGCATGGATAAACAAGATTAAATCAATGACCTTATCCTTTTCTAGCTAAAACCAAGGAAAAAAGGAGGACTCAATTGTGAAATTTGACCAAGCAGGGACATGTCACTATTTTTTGCCAAAATGGGCCTACAGGCTAAAATATGCAAGATCCAATCAAAAAATTTGGGGGAGAGGATAATTATGACCTAAAATACCAATTAAACACAAATTTTAGGTTTTTTGACCATGAGAGCTATTAACTATTTTAGTACAGTCAACCCTATGTCAAATCACAGTCAACATTAGAGCATGCCTAAGAGGAATTGGCCATTTTGGGTCATCTACAGGTTGAGTCAAAACATGAAATTTGGTAAAAATGGTATATATGATCTATAAAATCATACCATTACATCCTAAAGGTCTTATAAAGAGTGAAAGTTCCCATTGTTCTTACACAATCCATTGGTAGTCAAGAAGGCAACCATTAGAGACCAAATGAAGTTTTGTCAGTTCTAGGTGCCAAGAAGAAATTTAGGCCTAAAATAGGTATTAAAATGGTAAAATATGATGTTTTAAAGCTATATTTTCCTATATAAGTAATCAAATTTAGGATTTTTATGCAAATTTTTTAAGAAAGACAAGTTTAGGCATGGAGGAAGCATGTAGGTAGCTCAAGGTAAATTTTGGTAAAAAAGGTCTACAAGACAAAATACACATCCAAAATACTTTAAAATTGGTAATATCAGTAATAATGACCCAATATAATTATAAATAATATTTTTATGGTTATATGATTAGTGTAAGTTATCATTGTTTATACACAGTCCCCCCATGTCTCATAATGGTCATTATTCATGTAGGCATACTTTTTGGAGTTTTCAGGTGTGTTTGAGGTTTCCAAGATTGGGGAAGTATTTTATAAGAATTTTCAGATGGTATTAATCATATTAAACAAATTTAAAGAGTTTTTACACTCCAAATTTCATGCAAACCCCACAAGCAAGCTCAAAACCCCATAGGCAGTCTTAAAGGCATAAAGAGTCAAGTTGGTTTTTTTTCAATTGAAAATGTGTTATGAGATGTTTTAGGTTATATGAAGATTATTTAAGGAAAATAAGAGCATTAGGAAGGTCATTTTTGTCCTTTGTATAATTTTGAGCTTTTTAGGATTAAGACACCAAGTTTTAGCCCTTCTTCAGATAATTATATCTTACATAGCATGAAGAGTTAGGCCAAGTGCTTATAGTATGTTTGGGTAACCATATATAATTTAAATTAATTATGGATTGAGGTTGTTTAAGGTCCAAAGTTTTATGAAAAATCATTAAGAGTGTAAATATGTGTAGAATGCTTACAAACCCTATAGGTAATCATCTTCATGTGTGTATATTTTCATGCCTTTTTCATGGAAGCCCAATATTTTTAGGGGTATATATAATATATACCCATGGAAATAAGTGTGTAATATAGGTCCACATTAAATGAACAATCATCTTGAAGGTGAGCTTGTTTAGGCTTCCAAAGGTTTTTTTTGACTATTTTTGTGTTTTTGGACTCATAGGTCAATCAATTGTCCTATAATTGATTTTAATCCAATTTTAATGTGTATAAGACTCCATATATCTCCTAAAAAACATATTTTTTATAAGAATATGGCATGTTTGGGTGCATAGGAGGCCCAAAATGTCTCAAAAATGTTTATTTTTCAGGTATTCAAAGAGAGAAATGGTCTAAAACCATGGTAGAGGATTAATGGGAAATAAAACATCATTCTATGACACTTAGAGCTCTTAAAAATGGTTTCAAGGGTGTCTACACGAGCTAAAGGTTCAAAAACCCAATATTTGACATTTTGTGGATTGTTACAAGTTTAATGGTGATTTTTACCATTGTTTTAGATCTTGAAGGTTTTCCAAATATTCATTTTCTTCCTTATACACATTATAGATATGTTTGGAGGTCCTCTATAGGTCTAGAAGTGGTCTTCAAGGTTCCAAATGCCCTTGAGAGTAGGTTTCAGAGCAATAAGTTAAGGGTGGCTCAAGCTTGTGACCTCCATAAATGGGTTTTATGAGATTTTTAGGTATCATGGAGATTATTTTAGGTTTGGGGAGCAAAGTAAAGTTGAAAATAGAAAAAAGCCTCAAAAATAAAACCTAAAACTTAATCTCCATGGTCAGTTAAGCATTTTGTGCTAAGTACATTGACTATTTGCCACAAGCTTCTATATGTACAAGTAGAGGGGGGCATAAAAGTCCAAGGAGGAGAGTTTGGAGGTTGAGAAAGGCAAGTGGAGATTTCATTGGGTTTTAAAACTCTTTGGAGACTTTTGCTTCTTAGTGGATCATGAAATCATCATCCTCAACAAGTTATTGTATTCTAGTGTGTTTCTAAGTGAGAGGGCTTGAAGGATTTTGAAGCTAATTAAGGTTGATTTTTTGAGTAAGGATTAGTTATAATTATCCTAAATTTTGTCAAGACTCCATGGAAGTGGTTATGTCTCATCTATTGAATTATGTTTGCTTGCCTCTTCTCTCTCTCTTCCCCTTTTCTCCTATATCTCCCATTTCTCCCCCATTTTTTTAAGATATTCTAATTTGACAAGGAGAAACCCTATCAAAATTTATAATAAAGACCTTTTGAATAAATAAAGATCATTTTCACCTATCTCTTGCCTTAAAATTATGTTTAGAAAGCTTATGCATGATGGACTTGTGAAGAAGTGTTCTTTCATGTCCATTGTCCTTCTTTCTTGCATATTTTTGGGTGTTTTCAAGTTATTTTCAAGTATAAACTGGATCTCTTTCCTCCATTAATGGAAAATTGGTATGAATTTTAGAATTCCTCTTTGCTTCATATCTTATTTGGTGAGCCTAGTTTATCTGACACTTATGTAAATTAACTAGTTTGTGAAGTTGTGTGAGCAAAATTGTCTAATGTTAAATCAATGTTTGTTTCAAACTTAATTGAGTATAATTTAATTTGGTGAATCACCCCATTTATCTCTCTTATTTACCCTATACCCCCTCTCCATCTCTTTTCCAAGCAGAAGTATAAGTTTAGGTGATCTACTAAGAGGAAGTCAGCTTTCTTCGGAGGTTCAACCTCACTATAAGATACCCACACCCTGAGGTTGATTTAATATTGTATCTAGGAGTGAGAGATCCTAAAATAATCTCCCATAAGGGTGAAATTATAAACTACAATAGTTTTTGGCATGCCTGATGGGACTAATTGTGAAGAAGATTGGTCAATTTTGATGTTGGTTTGATCAATTTATAGTGATTATAACTTTCATCTTTCAGTATATGATGACTCCAAAGAAAAATAAACATTATGGTGGTAGATAAATAGATATATTTCATTCCAAATATGGCTACAATTTTATATTTTAGAGGTATTCCTTTTGAATTTGTTGAATTACCTTTAAACTCATCAAAAAGGTTAATATTTGATAACACTCATCCCTACAAAGGAAACTTTCCTCTTACACTAGTTGTTGTCACTTGGATTTTCACTCTTTGAGGAGATTCCTAATCTCTCATCATCTAAGTGGCACAATGAAAACACCTCTAGGCTTGTGGGTAGCCTAAGGATGAAGTGAATCTCTAGATAGGGCTAGCTCCCTTAATGTACCACTTTGGATTACACTTACACCTAAACTTTGAGGGTGAAAAGGGAGAGAGATAACTAAAATAAAACTATCATAAGGGGGCTGATACACCAAGTTATATGATGACTTCTAACTAAATGCATGTTACACATGAAATCAAGAGACAAACTGAACATACACTCCTTCAATTTGCATCTTTTCACATCAATGTTACATTATGAGGTTATAGATGAATGTGTAAATCTAGGAGGAATAGATAAGAGTAATTCAATGGAACTAATGAAAATAATAACTCAATAAACCCTTAACATCCCCTATAAAACTTCATATGCCCTTAAAAAAGAAGCTTTCCAACTATAAATAAGGTGAAAGAATGAGACAACATGCTAAATAATCCATAGTCTTCACTAAGAAAGATCCATCATCCAATAAAAAAAAAACTTATGAATAGTCATGAAGAGGTAAAAATAATTAGTATTATTGATCAAATGGTATGTAAATGAGTAGGTCTTCACCATACTCAGGAGGATCATAGATTACAATGCCAAAATGGCTAGTTCTTATAGAACTTAAGAGAGAGAGGAGAAGAGAGAAGTCCAAGGTTCATAAGGAGACTTGTCAAGATGATATAATCAATTAATTATGTGTGATTATAGGATAATAGAATAACCATGCAAGGTTAGGAATCACAAGTGTCAATTAATGGCATAAACTTCATGGAAAGTGGCATGAAACTCCTTTTTCTAGCTCAAAAAAACTACCTTCATGATTGGTCTTATTTGAATGCCTCATAAATAACTATGAGTAGGTATAATGATTGTAAATAATGGGAAGGGTCCTAGTAATTACTATCCATGCATTGGTTATAGGCTTGGTATTTTGAATCAATTGAAAGTGAGCCATCATCATCTGTAGTCCAAAAAACTCCTTCATGCACACTACACACTTGGCCTCCAAAAAGGCATAATTTTCTCATGAAAATCCATGTGAAGGATTGGATTACACTTATAAATACCATCCATGGACTTATAATAATTAGGGACACCTTAAAATCACCACACTTGAAGATCTCCACCCTTCTCGCTAGCTTGTCCACTATGCTAGTTTTGATTGGCTAAGATGAAAGCTCATATTGAAGCACTTAGGATTTTTTATAAGTAATTAAATGAAAATTGGGATTTATAAAAATTTTAAATATTTCTCCCAAATTTTTTTTCATATTTAGACTCCTCTTAGAACCTGCACAACATAAAAAATGGTAAAAAATGCCTTGTTTTTCACCCTATCCTTACAAGTCCATATATAAAAAAACCATGGGAGGGATTTTAAGTGAGTCCTATAAAACTTCAAAAATGTTTCATGGTTAAAATATTCTATTATATCAGTTATCTATCTCCATTTCTCCAAACTAGTCCTTGTAAGGGTTTAACAAGGGGTTTAGGCCTATTTCCACTCTTAAGGTTCATTCATAAAAACCTGAAGTTAAAGTTTTCAACCAATTCCAAAAATTCAAATTTAAATACCTTCATCAACATCCTTTAACTCCTATAGTCTCCATGTAAACCCTCTAAAAATATATGAGCATTTGATCTTGACCTATCAAGCTCCTTCCTCCATTCCAACAAGCTTGAGTTGGTTCTTGAATCAAAAAAGGGATTCTTTGTTTTTTTTTTTACCTCCAAAAACTTGAACACATATTATGTACCTGCATATGTATTCTCCAATCATGGGAATTCTCATATCATATTATAATTGTGAATGACTTCTCATTTGGCCTTAGGCTTGAACCTTGCCTAACAGGGTTGACTACACCTTAGGGTTCAAAATGAATTTTGATGGTTTTACTTGCCTCCAAATAGATAAAACACTTATAATATGATCCCATAGACATATCACAATCAATTTTAAATCTCACTTAGGTCTAAAATTGAAAATGATATCACACTTGGTCTTTATGCCTAAAATTGCCATATAGGCTTGCATATAACATTGAAAGTTTTGAGCATTCTATTTGGTTTATACCCTCTTTGAAATAATTTTCATGTTGGTATGGATTATTTAAAACCTCTCCCACCTTATTTAATGTTTATTTTTACTTTGGTCCACCATCTTATTCCTTATCTTCTAAAAAACTACCAATTTTAACCCTAG
The DNA here is from genome assembly GCA_037957365.1 of Torreya grandis. NCBI lineage: Eukaryota > Viridiplantae > Streptophyta > Pinopsida > Cupressales > Taxaceae > Torreya > Torreya grandis. Next base: position 342,975 of record JARHVA010003410.1, on the reverse strand, counting down.
GGAAGTGCCCCCAATCTGAGACAAAACAAGGGGAACTTCCCTTATTTGTATAATTCTTTTTAAGATTAGGTACATATAAAATATCATTTATAATAACAACATTTGAAAAATTTGTTTTTATCTATTTAGTTGATTCTAAAAATGAATTATCTCCTATGTAAATTATTTAAAAGATATCTTTATAATCACAAAAAATATTAGATATAAAGTCATATGGTGTGATGCACCACTATCTAAAATCCACTCATTTTCATTTGACACAAATAAAAAAACATATAAAGCAATAACATTCTAATCCTGATTGTTATTTTGATCAGGGTTTTGATTCTTCTTCTTGTTTTGATTAAATTTATTTTCTTTGTTATTTTTATAAGATTGATTGCTAATTTTATCCTTGTTTTTATAACAGGTTTCCCTTCTATGATCAAATTTACCACACATATTACAATTTCCATTAAAGTTAGGTGTATGATTCTTATTACCAAATTTTTTCTTTTCTTTTGAACCAAAATTAGGGTTAGATTTTTGGTTTTTATTGTTATTATAAATAGTACTTAATGTGAGAAGTTCCTAAGTGACATTTTATTTATAATCAAAATTGGTCATAACTTTTTCTTCTTAAATCAAGAGAGTAGACAAGGTGGTAAGGTTAGGGATATCTTGCTTAGTTTGATATTTATAATTCAAATTTAAAATAAAATTTATAAATTTTCATGACTATTTAACTAAATGATAAAATAAATAAATTAATCCTAAATAAAATTACAATTACATCTATCTAACTAAGTTTTAATGTTTTTAATTTTAATAATAAAATTCATAACATTATTATAACCTTTCATAGGTGTAGTTAGCAATTAAAGGACTAAATAATATTTGAGAGATAAGTTCCCTCATGCATGGATTCAAATATTTTTAAAACATCACAAGAAGACTCTTGATTACCAATGTGGAGAAGGAATTCATCCTTAACACACTGCAATATAATGGACATAGCTTCTTGTGATTTCTATTGAAATGCATTACTAAGCTTAGGGGTCACATTTCATCTAGAAGCAAATTTTTTAATTCCAATGACAATATTCCACAACTTATAGGCCATAAATTTAGCTTTAATATGAATTTTTAATATATTATATCTATTTTCATTAAGCATTTGATATTTATTTAAGAAAAAAAGAGGTGAATCCATAGCTTCTCTTGAAATAGGAAAACAAACAAATGCCTAAAATAAAACCTTTCATTGTGAATTTTAACTTAATTTGATAGTAAAAAAAAATTTAAATTACAAACACATAATAATTGTTCAATTTAATGCTATACAAAGGAAAAAAAAATTCAAAGATTACAACCAAATAGGGTGTTGCAAGTGTCGTAAAAATATACAAATGTAAGCATAATATTGGGGGCTTGCTTTAATCAATACAAGGCTTTCTTCAATTTTCATACATATTTGTTATCTTCTGATAGAAGGAATCCTTCTGGCTGCTCAATGTACACTTCCTCTTCTAATTTACCATTCAAAAAAGCAAATTTTACATCCATTTGATATACCTTTAAGTTCTTAAAAATAACATAGGCAAGAAACATTTTGATTGCCTCTAATCTTGCCACATGAGCAAAGGTTTCTTCAAAGTCAATACATTCAATTTGAGCATATACTTTGCATACCAAAAGAGCCTTATTTTTCATCACTTGACCATCCTCATTTAGTTTGTTCCTATATACCCATTTGGTATCGATCACATTTTGATCCTTTGGTCTAGGTACCAGCTCCCATGTCTAATTCTTCTCAATTTGGTTTTAGCTCTTCTTCCATTACTTTTACCCAATGTTCATCATGGGTCACTTTTGAAAAATTCTTAGGCTATATATTAGATAATAAAGAAAAATTTACTTTTTCAGAATTTCTTACAATCCTTCTTCTGGTCTGTACTCTAGCATCTATATTATTAATGATTTGGCTTTCGGCATGTTTTTCTGAACAAAACGAGATCATGGCTTGGTCTCTTGTTGTTCATCTTCATCCATCTTCTCTACTTCAACATCTTCTTAAATAATACCTGATGCATCTAATGGATCACTTGCCTTTTGAGTTCCAGTTTCATCTACTCTGACACTATAACTTTCTACAATAGTTTGCATTCTCTTGTTGTAGCATTTGTAGGCGTTGCTTTTGGTGGAATATCCTAAAAAAATTCCTTTCATCGGCTCTTTAGTCAAATTTATCCAAATCATCTTCAGTCCTCTTAATAAAGCACTTACTTCCAAATACTTTGAAATATTTAAAAGAAGTTGGTCTTCCTATCCATAACTCATATGGGGTCTTATAATTGTTGACTCTAATCTACCCTCTATTTAGGATATATTCAACTGTGTGGACTGTTTCTCTCCAATATTTGTCTGATAACTTGGGTTCATTCAACATTGTCTTAGTCATTTCTTAGATAGTTTTGTTCTTTCATTCTACTACCCCATTCTATTATGGGGTTCTTGCAGTTGAGTACTATCTAGAGAATGTAGAAGACCTATTAAGAATAAGTTTGCATGAGATTATGATGGGGGTCATCAATCAAAAAGTGTGAGTAAGGTTGAGTGTTTTAATTGTCATCATGTGGGACACTTTGAAAAAAATTTCCATTTAAGGTAAGACAAGTTGAGATTCTTTTAAGAGATATTGAGTGTTATAGTTTTTATGAACTAGGATACATTACAAGATTTTGTCTAAATTCGGTAAGACAGAATGAGATTTTTGCAAAAAGTATGGTGTGTATCAACTATGAACAAAAAGGTTTCATTGATAGATTTTACATGTATAGGATAACAAGTTAGAATAGATTTAATCAAGATCCCAAAGTACATAGAAGAAGACAAGTTAACTCATAGAGACCAAAGGTGGTAAGTAGGAGTTATGATGAGTCTGTAGGTCCAAGTGATATGTTTGCTATGGTGGAGAATGCTGCAGAAGTTGAAGAATGCTAAGGGATCTCATTGTCTTCTCATGTTGAGAATAAAGAAATCAAACTCAAGGAGAAGACTAAGATACTGGTTGAATCTAGTCATATGGTACGTATGAATCCAAGTGAACATCCTATTATTATTGAGTAAGCGTCATGTAAATAACACCAATTGTTTATACCTAGTGATGAGATTCAAAGCTAAAAGGTTGATGTTTCAAATGAAAAGGTATGTCAAGATTTGATATTTGCTCCATGTGTTGTCAATTATATCTTTGAAGAAAAGGAGAGTGATATAGAAGAAGAACTAGTTTTCATAGTTCAGACTAAGAAGAAGAAGAAGAACAAGAATGGAAAGTATTATAGCTATAAGAGGATTCTAGTGGTTATTGAGGAGATGTGGGCCACTCCTAGCTTGAATTTATTTTAGAGCATTATGTTGAAAGTGATGTCTCTATCTATGCTTCTTAAGAGACTCCTAGAAGACTAGAGTTGAGTCTTTTCATTTAGAACAAGTATGCCCACATGAAAAATATACGAAGATGATGTCATGATGTTGATAATTATATATGGAATAGTCTATATGGTCAGATTGAAGGTTCTCAGATGGAAAAAGAGGATTTGTGATTTTTTCAAGATGATATTTTTTATACAAAGGTCTGTTGACCTTATTCTAGCATGCTCCAAGTGGTTTTTTGATTTGAAGGTTTGTTGAAGTTAATTTGGAGATTTTTGTTAGCTCTTGGGTTTCTTAGTTTGAGCTTCAGAGCTTTCAGGTCCTAAAATGGGTTATAGGAATTCAAGGTTCCCAATCGTGTGAAAGCTCAAATCTTGGTCCAAAAGTGTGTAATGGTTATCTCTAGGTGTACAAGAAGTTTCAAAGGTGGACATTGACTGGAAGGTGTTGTGTTAACCTTATTTGTTTTAAGATTCTAGGGTTTTAGGCTCTACTAGGAAAGTGGTAAATTGAGGTCTGAGGCTTATTAATATGTTGAATGGGACAAATGGGTTATCATATCAAATTTCACATAGATTTGAAGGTTTGTGGTTCTCAAGTTATTCAAATTTTTATCAAGTTGGTGGCCTAATTAGATAGTTGGTTTGTGAAGGAAGTATATTACAAAAGATGAGATAGTTGTTACAAATTGGTGTTCTCAAGGGGGAATATGAGAGTGCTCTATATATTATTTTTTAGGTCCTAAAGATTTATATACTGAAAGGTGTGGACTTTTCAAGTTTTAGGTAGGGCTATAAGGAGTCTAAGACATGCCTAGTGTAAATAAGAGTGATTTTTGCTTAGTTACTCCAAAAGAGAAAGGTATTTTTGTTTCATGGATATTTCTCAAGTTCATTTAGAGAATTTTTATTATTTGATGAGTGGCATGAAGTTCTGTTGATGATCCTTATGGTAGCTTGAGAGAGAAGGCCAGTAAGCTTGTATGTTGTTTCTTCATGGTGTATGGAGATATGAAGATGCTCAAGTGGTGAAATTGATAAAAAAAATGTTAGGGAGAGTCCCTCTAAGATGTATCTTGGTAAGTTACATCATATTTTAGTGTTTTTATTATTATTTATTCATTGGTTATAGTGCTTGGTTGAAGAGAGTGTTAACATGGAGCAAGAGGAAGTTATCAAGACAAGCAGAAGTAGGCTCAAGGTAAGGGGAGTTTCTATCATCTTTAAAATATGGTATTTTACTATTTATGGTCTTTTTAGGTCCTTAAAATCAGTTGGTGCCCACTTTTTCATTATGTCAAAGGGGGAGAAAGTTCCTGTAATGGGAGTACTTGAAGAGAGAGAAGGTGAGCTGTATATTGCTATATATGATGTTTGTTGATATCAATGACAAAGGGGGAGATTATTGGAGAGTTTTTAGTGATATCATGGTGATGTCATGAAGGTGTTATTTTAAGTGGATGAAGTGATTTGATATCCTAAGTAATAATGACAAATTGTGCAATGTGCTCGTCATAGTGTGCTTAAAGGATGCTTGGTTAAACTTTAGTTTTGGCATGATTAGAGATGTTTAGGGATGAGTATGGTGATTGGAGCATGTGAAATAGGTCCCTAAGATGTTATCTATGATTTGAGTGATTATGTGCATAATTAAAATTTATCTAGTTGTCCATTGTTTTCATCTAGACATTTTAGGTCCAGTGGTAGAAAATATAAGTAGGCAGTTTGATTACATGACCATTACCATGTGTGGATGAGTTAGGGAGAGTTGGTCATATGGTTGTGATCACATTTGTACCTAGTAACTATGCACTAATTCTTAGGTCATGCACATAAGTGTAGTTAAATATATGTGGGTGAAAATTTTGGATCTTAAGCATTTTGACAGTGTTTTCCCACACTTAGTCATATTTGTAATATAGCAAGCAGAGCCAAGTAAGCATGTTGATGAGCTCAACTTCACATGCATTGAGTTTTTTGGAGGAAATGGTCACATGGGTTTGTTTAGTATTATGGATAGTTAATTTTTTATAAATTTAATGATAATAATTAAAGTGCATTAAAATTTATGCTTGTACAAAGTTATTTTCCCAAGAAATTTGACTGTGTTTTTCCATACTTAGCAAAATTTACATGAGGGAAGAAAGAGCTAAGTAGGCATTTTGATGGTGGAATATCTCACACATGTGGACATTTCAAGATAATGTGATAATATGGATTTTTTAACTTTTGATCCTAGTTTATTTACACTAAATTTTAGATGATGTGCTAAAGTGCGACAAAAGTTATGCAGGAGTAAAGTTGGTCTCCCAGACAAATTCTAAGCATAGTTAGCTCTGTGATAGAAGATTTTGAGAAGGATTTTTAATGTGTTATATCTTACATGCATGAAGGTTACAAGATAATTTTTTTACATGGTTATGTTCCCATATTAAAGGTTTTCATATGGTGAAAATTCAAGGACATGATATTAATCAAGGCAAAAGATATATATGTGTAAAATTGGCTCTCCAAGCATATTGTAGTTGGTCCCTATACTTAGTCAATTTTCATGATGAATATCTATAAGTTCCTGAGAGATCATACATATTGATCTAATAGTTCATGTAGAGTGAAAAGGGTCAACATGATAGTTTTTTAGCAAAGGTAAATATCGAGCAAGTTTCAAAGAGATCAATAGTGCATGTTGAATCAAGATTGTTAGAGTGCATGAGATGAGGTCAAAGTGATTGAGGTTTAACATTTGATAATTAGTGCCTAAACATTAAATTTTAGAGAATATTGATGGAGTGTGATTGGCTGAGCTAAGAAATAGAATGATATGAAGGCATGGTGTTCGAGGTTTAAACATGACCATTTGAATTTAAGTCTTTGAATTTTGCAAAGGAAAAGACTAGTGTCTAGTTTTTATGCTATATCTTTCGATACATGTAGAATTTTCTCATGGTGTAAAAATAAAAGATGAATAGGAATACATGGTGCATATAATTAACCTAATTTAAAGATCTGAAAGTGTCTATAAGCAATGACATTTAACTCTAAAGTTGACCATGTGTTCATGCATAGACTGTAAGTGACCCAAGAAGATTATTCGAGCTTGTTTTGATATTATTTTAAAATATATTGATGAATTAGATATTTGGTATTGTTTTAGAATCCATAAGTATGATATGTGTACATTATGAATGTTTGATAAATCATAAACAGTATGAAAAAAGTCTTATAAGGTGTGCATGTGTTCATTCATAATGACTGTGTGTATAGAGAAGTGTTTGAGAAAATTGTGCTTAAGAAAAAGGGTGATGTGATGTATTTTGACACTTAAAGTGGACTTATAAATAATGTGTTATAGGTTAATGATTTTTAAGAGTGATCCTATGTTCTTAGTTTTCTCAAAAGAGTGTCAAAGAGCTAAATGGGTCTCCATAGGACCTAAAAGTAACTTAGGCCTCCTATTTGAAAGTGGAGTGTGCTTAAGCGTGACCAATGTGAGATGACTTAAGTGTGAAGGCACGTATTTTGGATAATAAGGAAACTTTTTGGTATTTATAATTCATGATTTATCTATATATAGTGAAATGAAATGTGTTGGTTTCTAGACTTGAATGTGGAAGAATTATACAAGGTGGATTGAGAGTTGTGAAGCAAAGGATAGGTGTGTGCCTATTGGTTAATTTAATGAGCATAATATTTTGTTGAATATGTGTATGTTTTTTATCTCATGTTCCTAATGCCAGGATAGTTCTCTTATAATTTGAGGATATGTGAAGAGGTTTGATTGTGCATATGAGGATAGTTTGAGTGAAGAAGGAGAGAGATTATGACATGCCTATGTGAGAGGCCTATTTGAGATAGAGAGTGTTTTTACAAAGGTTAGAAAATAGAGATACATCATCAGGTGTTGAATACATCATTTATAAGGTAGAGGTGTTCAAAGGAGGGTCTAAAGGACTTGGTCTTCTTTAGGAGCAGTTCTTTCTTGTGAAACATGTGTTTCACTAAATACCTTTGGTCAGGGGGATATGATCAAGGTTTGTTGGTATAAAGGAGTTGATTAGTCTCTTGTTTGTAATTTATTACAAGATAGTAGTCCATTTGTGTTACAGTTTTGAGAGTGGGTTTTATTCCCTATGAAGATTTCCCATAGGAATTGTGCTATGTGTTTGATCTTATGTATACATTGAATGTACAAACTCTCTTGTTAATAATTCTTGATCAAGTTGATATATGATAATTGGTTAATAGTTTAAAGAACTATATTTTAAATTGAAATATTTTATCTCACTGATTCACCCCTCCTCTCAGTGATTGTACCTCTAACAAGTCAACCTTACAAGTCTAACATTTCAAGTCAAATCAAGTCAATTTAAATTCAAAATTTAAGAGTCAAATCAAATATAAAACCAAATTAAATTTTTTAAATTTAAATCAAACCAATCAAATATAATTCATCTAACTTTAACAAAATCAAATCAAGTTAAATAAAGTCAAACATACTTAGTCTAATCAAATAAAATCAAGTCAAACATTCAAATCAAGTCAAGTTTCAAACATCAAGCATTTTAAGTCCAATCCAAATCCAAAGTCAACCATTAAAATAAAGTCAAGTCAGGTCTATTTTAACCAAATCACATCAATTATGAATCAATTGGCATCTAAATTCAAATCAAATCTTGCCTTTTTATTTAATATCCCATACTTGTCAGTTGGGAATGATTCAATCACAATATCCATTTTTAATTCCATCTAAGCCAACTAAAATTCAAACAAATGAAATCTAATCTGAGCTTAAATCAAACATTAAATAAAATAAAAAGTAAAATTCAAATAATCAAAATCAAATTCAAATAAATAAATCAAGTCATTGCAATCAAATAAAATTAATCTACCTTATTTAGGGATAATCAAATCAGACCAACCTTTCCTACTTGGAGCCAATCAAATCAAAATAATCCACCCTACTTAGGGTTAATCAAATCAATATTCCCTATTTGGGGCCAATAAAATAAAATCAATCTATACTACTTTGGAAAATTACATCATATCACATTAAATTAAGTCAAGCATCAACCCATCCTACTTAAAATTTCATTCAGTCCTATGGAATATAAATAATATCAAGATACATCCCAATTTGAATGTTACATGTTTGAAAATAAAGATGATGTCTTTTTACAACTCTTAGAAACAGGTTGCAAACTACCTACAAATTTTTTATCCTAAAAAGTTAGACTCTATCTTAAGTAAGCAATGTATAACCTTTTCACATCAACATCAATCAAACATTCCATATATTAGCCATAAGGTTGATAACATATTAGTAAAATGAAACTTATTTTGGCACCCTCATCCAACATATTTCTATCCCCTGAGCCATAACATTCACATCAAGAGTCAAGTTCATCCACATTAAAATTGGGTTTTAAAATTCTTAATTAACCCTTAGAGAAAATATTTTACCAGCTGATCACAACAAAAATGATTATGTATCCACACACCAACTATTTTGATTAAAATAGGCTGAAGCCTGAGTTTCTCAAGAAGAAGAATATTATGAGTATTACAAGATTCAAGGCCATTCCCTAAATCGATGTGTTAAATTCAAGATTTACATCTAAGGTTTGATTGACTATAGATACATTAAAAGAAAACCAAGTATGTCCATGTTTGAAGATCACCAAATAGGGACATGTCAATATCTTCTCCAAGATCATGATTAGATTCATCTACTTCTAAGTCAAGATCAAGATGATCCACCCATATTCAAATTTTTTGTCAAATCACCCATACTTGATGAGCCTCACTTTGGTGATCCTCTTTTAGATAGTCCATTAGTTTTTGAGGAATGCCTATTTGATGAGATCATCTTTGAATAGCCTATTGTTGACCAATAGTCCATCTTCCATCCATTGCCTAACATCCCTCATTTATATAAATCCATTCATCATAAATCCTTAATTTTCAAATACAAAGTGAAAAAATTACTTATGGACAACACAATCCAATATGCCCTTCTTATGGACACATCACATTAGATTTTATATCAGCATCACAATCAACATTAAATTCATTATAGCATTTATCATATCAACATCACAATCAACATTAGTCCAATTAGCATCAAAATCAACTTCACAATCAACAACATAGGCATAATTAGAATTAGTATCCACATCTAAATCCAAATCCAAATCAACATCAATGTTAAAACCATATTTGCCATCAAAATCAAGATCTTGTGGCATCAGTTAATTGCTTCTGATAGGTTCATTGAATACATCATTGATCCTTCCCTAGTTTATGAGGAAGTTTCCTTTAGCATCAAAACAAGTTCTCCTAATAGTCTCTAAGAGGATTGTGTAGGATTTCATCCTTCCATCAGCTTCACCTTTCCTTTTCACATTAACCATCCTATCTCATATCTTGACATCTAATCTTTCACACACATTGATAGGGATTGATAGAATAAAAAATTATCAGAATTATTCCATAAAAAGTATTAGTGGTATAATTTAGGGGGATCAAAAATGATGCTAAAATTCAGAAATCAAAGTTCCTTAGTAAAAAATTAGAATCCTTTAGTGAAACCTTGTTTGAGGTGCTAGGGGAAAATCAAAATCAAAATCATAGAATTCTAGAAGTAAAATACCCTAGTGAAACCTTTTTTGAGGCACCATGGGATAATTAAAATCAAAATTAGAATAATTAAGAAGCATCTATTGGTGAAAACCTCTTTTAGGTGCCAATAGATGAACAAATCAACTCTTCATTATTTGATAAAGATACCATTGAAGTAAATATCATAATATTTGATAATCCAAATATCATTCAAATTATATCAACTCTTAGGCCTAAGAAGAATAAAAATATTATGGCCTTATTGAGATAATTTTTAGAGGTCTTTGACCCCCCAATATCTAAAGTCATATCACAATTGAAACATCCAGATCAACAATGCTATGTGTCACTACTAATTATAATTTCAATCTATCCACAAATAATTATATGTCCCTTCATGATCACATCCTTCATCCAAATATAGTATCCCCCCATCAAATCAAATCTTTTATCCAATGTTTATACTATTTTACCCTCCCTTGTAGCACTCTCTTTTATAGAGGTTATGAAGACACTTTATTTAGAGGTTTAGAGGAAGAATAATCAATAAAAAATGAATATCACAATGACATTAATGAAATTTACATAAACAACATGATCCTAGTAGAGAATCTTTACAAAATAAGTATGGGATAGAGATCAAAAGGAGTCAGTATTATACATCTCGTAATCCTCCATTGAGTTGAGATTATAACAAAATCAAAATATAACAATAAATAATTTGTCAAATGGTGAAAAGCATTTATATGGTGCATTAGGTAAGTACCATGATGAAAACTAGGTTTCTAGCATTATGCATAAATAATATGTTATCTGTAAGTACCTTAATACTTTGGGTTAGCCCCATTTGTTAATCTTTATCCATCCCATTAAATACATTTTGGCCATCCAATCCTATAAAAATTATCATCCTATCTTCATCCTTATCTACTTTATAATTCCCATATCTCTTCCCATCTTGACCTTAATAAGGAAGTGGAAGATGTTTGGAACCCTATTTTATGAATCATCATGGCACATCATCTGAATGATAATTTTATGATTGGACATTTGGCTCCCATATGGTATAGTCCTTAGAGATCCATAGTCTATTCCTCATAGTCCCACATTATCAATTATCATTTAACATTATCCTGAATCCATTCCATTCATTATCATATCCCATCCTAATGCTAGAATGGGGTTTCCCATTGCTAGTAGACCTTCTAGATACTTATCTAAAAAATTTAAAATAAAATAAAAAAATAAAATCCTAAACATTATAAAATCATGAAAATCCTAAAAATTAGAAAAGGCCCAAAATATCCAAGAGATATATAAAGCCACAAAATCCAAAAAAATTTGTCTTCTCCTGAATCAGTTAGTAATCCTTTATCCTATCAATCTAGTTTTTTAATATATTTCATTTCTACATATGCCCTATTTTGGGTAAGATCATTAGTCCAATTTTGGCTTGAAACTTTCACCTTGTTAGGTAAATCAAATCATGTGAGAATTATCTTGAGTGGGTTAATTTTATCCACATGTTAAGCTCAACCATATTCATCATATCTTGCATCACCTTATTTTTTGAGAGCCCATTCATGTCCTTCATCTGCACATGTCCTATCGAGAGGAAATCATCCCTAACTCATTCTTTCTTTCATCATCATCTAATTTTTTGTCCACTTTTTTTGGTTTAATCTTTATTTGAAAATTTGTTACTCCACCCATCATGTCTTGCAATGCCTTCTCAAAGAGGGGGGAAATTTAGACACTTAGTTTTAGTTTTAAATATATTACTAATTTGCACTAACATCATCCTAAATCTTAATTTATTCATATAACTAGTCTTCTAAAACACTATTTACCCCTAATAAATTAATTGTTGCTTCCATTATCACTTCATTTCGCACAAATTCACATCACATTCCATTAACTAGTTAATCTCAATTAATTAACTAATCTTATTCTAATGGAAAATTATGGAATGAATAATTAAAATTATATATAAAACATTTAATCCTATTTTCCATCTCAATATAATGACATTATGCATCATGGCATCATCCTCTTCTTCCACAAGGAAATTCAATGCAAAGTTATAAGTGTGAAAATAAGGTCACTTACACCCTTTTACACACTCCAAAATTATCATAAGTGGATTTTTTACACATCCTTTTACACACTTCATATTTATTATTAAACACTCCATCTTCCTCAACATAAATATATAGGAATGATTTTCATCCATTTATATTCATTTTGATCCAACATCCCTCATTCATCATTTGAGTCTATAAATTCAGGGGTTTCCTCCTCATTCTAACATAATCAACTAGTGTAGTGGAGCTTTGCCAAATAATTATATCAATAGGAGATGTTGTTAGAATGACACCATGACATTGATAAAGATCCCAATCATTATATCTAGGCCAATCAAACTTATATTCTAAGAAGGAAGGGAATACAAAGGGAAGGTATATCATTGTGTCTTATATACCTTGTTATAATTTTAATCAAATCAATCAATCTACCTTGTTTGGGGTAATTCCATTAATTGGTCATACAATATAACCTCATAGTTTTCACCATTTTTGGGATAAATCAAAGCATGTAACTCATTATCTTGGAATGTTTCCTTCCCTAGACCACCCCACTTAGGATAAATCATTCTATCACTATCAACAATAAAATCACGTAAGCATTAGCTTGAGTGGGTTGATTTTATCCATGGGTTGAGTTTAGCCATTTTCATCATATCTTGCATCACCTTATTTTTTGATAGCCCATATGCATCCTATCTTTAGTTTCTATGTGAAATATGAAGAGTAGGTAGGTAAGAAATGATGTTGTTGGTGTTTTTGAGAAATATAATGATAAAATGAGGCTACATGTGGAAAATTTTGTACTATTTCAATGCTTGTAATATTTTTTTGTCATCATTGTTGTAAAACACTTAAGGATTGCCTAGATGAGGGAAGGTGCTTAGATATGCATTGATTACTATTGTTAACTTATTTTTGGATAATATTTTGGAAAACATATGAGGCCCCACCCATGAATTACGTAAATTGTTATTTGTATAATTAAAATATTTCCCCGAGTCTTTTTATTGGCATTTATATCATATTATTAAAGTGAGTTATTTATATGGTTCATTTTATTTTTCATAAACTCAAGTTACACAAGTCTTGTTAAGTTATAGTTTAATTATAATAAATTCTCAACAACTTGGAGATACATAAAAATTAAAGGTTTCATTTCAAAGGGGAGGTCACATAGGTAATAATAGCTATAACTACCAAATTTCATTTATTTTACATTCTTCTGGGTGGCACCATTATTCTAAGTTTTTTTGGCCTACAATAGGCTAAAAGGCACTCTCTTTAATGGTTAAACACAATGCCCAAGGCACTTAGGTATACCCATTTATTCTTTTTATTTTAATTGATTACTTGTTAGATGCCTCTAGACTATTATTTTGGTGACACAAGATATTGCATAGTCATATGTTGATTATAAGAGCTGAATTTTTCCATAAAACAATGAATACTTCATGCCCATGCTAACATAGTAGCCTTATTTATGTTCTAATTTTTTAATTAATCCTTCTAAAAAATAACATCTAAATTTGATTTCATTTTTATACACATTTTACGACTTCAATATCTTGATATAAATTTTGGTCTTTGATGAATTATAATGTATTATATACTAGTTATATTTCACGTACATTTTGTATTTTAATTATTTCCTTATTTTTTATAGTTTATTTTTTTCTTTTTCTTAGTGATTTCTTATTATTTTTTTCCTTTCAATGTTTTATTATGAATGCATCCATTTAACAAATGAATTAATATGAATTTGTAGAGGAAATTGAGGATGGCTGCGAACGGAGGAGGTACCGGCGAGGGAGGAAATGGCGGCCCGTCGACAGGCCCCAGGAAGGAGCTTGACACACCTGGGGTGAATTCTCAAGGCCAAGACAATGTTTATACCAGCGAGCGCACCAGATTAAGGTAAATGGTTGTTTATTGAGGAGCCAGGTTCGACCTGTTTTGGTAATCCCGCAGGAAGCAGTTCAAGAGGATGTGGAATACTTGGCATCACACACTCTGATATGCAAATTTCTGGGCATCAGGATTCTGTTGGCGGCCTTAGAAGCCTGGATTAGGCGCTCTTGGGCCATTGAAGGAGATTTTGACCTAATGTTGGCTAGAAATGGCTATTTCCTGGTAAGTTTTTCTTTTGTATCTGACAGAAATTGCATTTTTGAAGGAGGCCCTTACTTCTATGAAAGGGTGGGCCTATTTTTAAAACCATGGAATATGGGTTTCAATTCAGCGGATGAACTTCTAGCCTGCGTCCCAGTCTGGGTGCGGCTTCCCCAACTTCCATTGGAATTTTGGAGGGAGGATATACTCAGGCAAATTGGGGCTTTGTTGGGTAAGCCAATGGCTATTACACATCAGTCACTGGACAAAAAGATCATCTCGTATGCTCGAATTTGTGTAGACATGGACCTTAATAACCCTCTACCAGACTCCTTAGAAATTTGTATGGGTTCCTTGTCATGGATACAACAGCTGGATTATGAATCAATTCCCTTCAGGTGTCGGATTTGCCATGTATATGGTCATTTACACAGGCAATGTCCTTTGGCAATCAAAACTAAAGAAACTAAAACAGATTCCCTCTTGGCAAATAATGCTGTTGCTGGAAAGGAAATTGGGCGCAGGGCTATGTCTGCAAATACCAAAACGCTCCCTGATAAACTTGGCAAAGGGAAAAATGCACTTAACTCTAACATGGTGCAAGGGTCAGGAGACCATTTTCAGGGGGAGGTGGACCGCTTTGCACCAGTTAAAAAACAAGCAAGAGGTAGGGCTCCAAGACGTGGAGGTGAGGATAGACAGGCTACCTTGGGATTTAATAGATTTGAGGTTTTAGATTGTATGGCTATAGAAGATGGTATCCCGATGGAGGATCAAGTGGGTGAGATGGAGCAACCTGGCCAATCTTCCCTATTAAATGGTAGTATAAACTTGCAGGCCTGTGCGCCTCTTGTTTGCTCTCAGCTACAGGAGGGCGAAATGCCTGAAGCTCAGGTTGAGCTACCAGAGAAGGATATGAGATGGATGGACTTGCTTAAGGAAGGAGAAGCTGGGAAAAAAGATAAAGGAATTAGCAGTACTCTCGGTCTTGCGCAGAAACAATTCAAGAAAGGCTCCTCGGCTGCCCCCTCCAAAGCTGGGAGAAGGAAAGACCAAGACCGACTGAAAATTACAGGTGATTTGCTGGTGGAAGCTGGGGTTGTCAAAACCTTGGACGAACATTTTCCCCACCCCACCCAATGATAGTATTATCATGGAATGTAAGGGGTTTGCATAGCTCCCCCAGACAAAAAGCTATGCGGAACCTGGTGTGGGACAACTCTCTGGATATTTTTTGTATTCAGGAGACTAAATTAGCGGTTGAAGCTTTTTCTACTTGTATGTTAAATATCTAGCCTAGAGGCCAATGGCAATGCATTGGTGTTTGTGGTAGTGCTGGGGGATTAGCCTTGGGGTGGGACCCTAGGAAAATCCTTTCGATTCATTGGCTCTCTAGCACCTCAGCTTTAACAGTGATGGCTTCCTCCTTTGAAACAGGAGAACAACTTTTGATCACCAATGTGTATGCACCTGTGGCTATGGTTGGCCAGTTGCAGCTATGGGAACATATCCACTACATCCGTAAATGCCATCCTTTTCTGCCTTGGATTGTTGCTGGAGATTTTAATGCTGTGATAAGTTTGGAAGAAAAAAGAGGTGGGCTGAACCGGCTTGGTCCTTCCGCTGATTGTCTATGCCACAATGTGGAGGCACTACGCCTAACGGATGTTAGACCTTCTAATGGACTTTTCACCTAGAGCAATCGAAGAATAGGTAACGCTGCAATTTCCGAACGCCTTGATAGATTCTTAGTTTCCTGCTTCTGGGAATCTAGTACTTTTTCTCTAAATTCTAAAATTTTGGACTGGAGGGGCTCTGATCACTGGCCTATCAAGCTGTCCATTGGGTACATTGAGAGGCCCAAAAAGCCTCCATTCAAATTTCAGATGATGTGGCTTAGAGATACTTCGCTCCAGGATCTCATGGCGCAGTGGTGGAGACAGGGAGGTCCTGCTTTTGGGACAGCTATGTATTCCTTTCTTAAAAAACTCCAATATGTTAAAAGGAAGTTGCAGGGGTGGAATAGAACTTGTTTTGGTAATCTACAATGTCAAAAAAAGAAGGCCCAAGTACAGCTTGATGCTATAACCAGACAAATCAGAGATTGGGGGCTTTCGGAGGATCTTCAACTTGAGGAAGCTAGAGCTGCCAACGCTTTAGCGGAGTGGGATCTTCGGGAAGAAATCTACTGGAAACAGAAGTCTCGCAATGATTGGCTCCAAGAGGGAGACAAGAACACGGCATTTTTTCATAAGTCAGTGCAGGCACGGCGCAACAGAAATTTTATAACTTCTCTTGTCACTCAAGATGGCTCCTGCTTAACCTCTTCTCAAGCTATTAGCAAAGAAGCTGTCCGATACTTTTTTGATTTGTTTACTAGTGATCCTATGCTTGCTGAAGGGGCAGAAAATACTGTTTTATCTTGCATCCCTTCATTGATAAATGAGGGTATGAATGATCGCCTGTTGAGGCCAATTGGCGTTA
Organism: Torreya grandis; assembly: GCA_037957365.1. Taxonomy (NCBI): domain Eukaryota; kingdom Viridiplantae; phylum Streptophyta; class Pinopsida; order Cupressales; family Taxaceae; genus Torreya; species Torreya grandis. The sequence continues at coordinate 326,264 of JARHVA010003410.1, read as the reverse complement.
CTGAAGTGGAGGAGGTTGTTTTCAGTATGAAGAGAGGCAAAGCCCCTGGACCCGACGGATTTCTGGCTGAATTCTTCCAAGACTTTTGGGATATTATTAAACAGGATTTAATGGATGTGATACAGGAATCGTACTCCAGCAAAGAAATGCTTAGAGCATTGAATGCCACATTCCTGGCTCTTGTTCCTAAGAAAGAACGGGCTAATAAGTTGGAGATGTATAGGCCTATAGCGCTTTGTAATGTCATTTACAAAATCATCTCTAAAATTATAGCGCAAAGGTTGAAAGGGCTCCTTCCCAGCCTTATATCAGAAGAGCAAGGAGGTTTTATGGCAGGAAGATAGATTTTGGATGGAGTGGTGATTGCTACGGAAGCCATTCACTCTATGAGTTCTTCTCAGGAGAAGGCCATGTTTATCAAGCTTGATCTTACCAAAGCCTATGATAGAGTTAGCTGGAGATTTTTGCACAGAATCCTCTTAGCTTTTGGCTTCCATCAGGATTGGATCAGCTGGGTGTTCAGCTGTATCACGACTCCTTCATTCTCGGTCCTAATAAATGGTGCTCCTTCAGAGCTTTTTGGTGCCTCGAGAGGCCTGCGCTAAGGTGATCCGCTTTCCCCCTTTTTGTTCATTATTATGGCAAAAGGGCTTGGGCGGCTTCTCAAATTTTGGGTTTCTCAGAACACCTTACAGGGCTGGAAATGGGGTCATGGAATCAGCCCTCTGACTCATCTCCAATTTGTTGATGATACTATTTTAGCAGGGAAAGCTTGGATTCGTGAAGCAGAAGCCTTTCGGTACACCCTTGACAACTATTTAGAAGCTTCGGGATAGAAGATCAATGATCACAAGTCCTCCATCTTCTTCTTCAACATGCCAGAGTCTATTCAAAGAAGGATCGCTGCTATCTTGAGGTTTCAAATTCAAGCTCTTCCTGTGGTTTATCTAGGCATTCCTATTGTTGTTGGGAGGCAGCCCAGGCGGTTTTGGCAGAGTGTTTTAGACAAGCTGAGAATGAAAATGGGTCACTGGACCCACAGATGGCTCTCCACGGCTGTGCGTGTGACTCTTTTGCAATCTGTTATTCAGGCTTTACCCATTTATCGATGCATGATCCAAACTGCTCCTGTCTATTTCCTCAAAGAATATGATGCTCTCTCTAGAAGATTTCTATGGAGTGGGAATCTTCAAGTTACTAAATGGAGCCTTATCAATTGGGAAACGGTCTGCAGACCAAAGCTGAGTGGTGGCCTTGGTTTGCGCTCTGCTATCTTGGGTAGCCAAGCCTTGGCTGCCAAGTTATACTGGAGGTGGTGTTCTAACCAAACTGCTCTTTGGGCCAGGATCTTAGCTGTTAAGTACTTTTCAGGCATTGCGCCTCATGATGTTTCTAGATTTCCTATTGAGGGTAGTGGCTCGATGGTGTGGAGTACCCTTAAGTTGGGAGCTCAGTTAGTGAAACAGAGCCTGTTTTGGGTTTGCAATAGTGGGTCAGAAGCTTTGTTTTAGGAAGACTCATGGGATGGTGCTCCCCCCCTTTTAGTTTCTCATCCTCACCTTCAGCCACTTGTTGAGCGCTTTATCTCCACTGGGTGGAATACAGTGGTGCATTATAAGGAGATTGTCAGTTTGGGCCTGGCTATAGGGTACAGATGGAAGAACTCCTCCGATTGGCCCTTGGGAGGCTCAGCTGCGAATAGAAGAGAGCTTGGCCATATCCTTGAGTCCAGAGGGTGCAATTCTATCCAAGGCAGTGATGTCCTTGCCTGGGGAGGAGATACTACTGGTTAATATTCTATTTCGTCTAGATATTCTACATTGATCAAGCAAATTGACAATGGTGACCAGGTTGTTTGGGGGAAAAAAGTTTGGAGCTGGATTTCTTGGCCCAAATGCAACTTTTTTTTGTGGCTTCTCACTCACAACAAATGTCTCACCTAGGACAATTTAGTTAAGCGCGGCTTTTAGGGGCCTTCTATTTGTGTTTTTTGCCATAAGAGTGAAGAGACAGGGGCGCATTTGTTCTTTCAATGCCCCTTTGCTAAACAGGTTTGGCATCTGTGGTGGGATGCCTGGGGTGCCCCCTGCCGCCATGTTCATTCATTGTGTGATTTCTGGAATAATCACAGACCTGCCTCTATGAGTAGTGCTTTGCTCCAAAATGCTTGGTTGGTCGGCCCTTCCTTTATTCTTTGGAATTTGTGGTTAGAAAGAAACAGGAGAATCTTCAGGGGAGCGCACCTATCATTGGGTCAGCTGTGGTCTTCTATTTTAAATTCACTGCAAGAGACATTGGCTACCAAGTGTATGAAGGGCGCGGCCTTGGATGCTGAGGAGGATGGAATGCTCCAACATTTGGGTCTCGCTCTAAGTCCCTATTGTGACTTGGCGTCTGGTGGTGGAGTGCTGCGTAGGAATTCCCAAAGGGCGCGACCTGTCAATAGAGCTGGCCCTTGGACTCTACCAGAACCCGGTTTTGTCAAGGTTAATATGGATGGGTCCTCTCGGGGGAACCCAGGGGAGGCCGGCATTGCTGGTATTGGACGGGATTTTGTAGGGAATATCAAATTTCTATTTTCTATCTACAAAGGCTGCCATACTAACAATCTAATGGAAGCCATGGCGATTCTGGAGGCTGTTAATTTTTGTTGCCAACATGGATGCAGTAATATCATCTGCGAATCAGACTCGCAAGTTGTGATTAATCTGTTGAATTCTGGAGAGACAGGTAAAGTGGATTGGCATCTTAATCTCATTGTTCATCAGATTAGGCATTTAAGTACTTCGTTGAATTCTATTGCTTTCAAACACATTCCACGTGAGTGGAATGGTGCTGCTGACTGTCTTGCCAAATGGGCATCGGAGAATGGTTCCTCGTGGAAGATTACTGATATGGAAATGCTCCCTGCTAGGATGTATCAGGATTTGCTCTCCCTGATAAGCCAGGAGAATGTTTTGTAATTCTGGTCTTTTCATTTACTTAATAAATTTTTACCCCTTTTAGTCCAAACAAATGAATTAATACGTAACATGTTTGAGTTTTAGGTTAATTGGAAATAACATTTCCAATTTATATACTTGATGACATTTCTTAATAATGTTTATCATTTATAATTTGATTAAATTAAAAGTATAATTGTGATCCTTTTTTAATTCTTCAAGAGGCAAACTTATCAATTGACTACAATCTATTACTAAGTTAACTATAACATAGTTAATGATTAAAAATACCCCTAATTGTTAGGTTTTTTATTTATTTTTGAATATCTTGGTTTTATTAGTGGTTAAACTACTCACTCAATTACTAAAGTTACCTAGTTATTAGGCACTTCAACAATTAGACTAGTACAATTCTAATTTAACCTTCATGATAGATGAATGGGTTTTTTTATTGACTACTAATTTTCTTAGCATCAACAAATTTGTTGACTGCTAATTTTTTTTAGCATAAATAAATTAGGTCATTTTGTTGGGGGAAATATGTAAGCCATTTTATTTTAAGTGGTTTCTATGAATTTCATTTTTGAAAAACTTTGAGTTGTGACCTGATATTATTAATTGGTCACTAGGTGTCATTTATATGGAATGTGTTTTACCTTAATTTTTATTTAACAATGTAAATGTTGTCTAATAGGTGTAAGAATTGAGAAAAATATTTAGATTATAGTATATGACATTTAAGCATAAATCTAAATGTAAATTAAAATTGACTAAAATGGAAATTGATAAGTGGCATGTGCAAAAAATAATAAATACAACTAAATATAATAGACTTAACTTTTCTGGTCCCTAGTTGATTGTGATTTATATCTGATAGTGAAAATTAGGGTAAAACAAGACTATGACTATTTAAGATCAAAAATAGAATTTGTTGATGCATTTGGGATAGGACCACACACCTTAGACAATAACATAGGTTGGCCATGTCCATTAAATATGGACTTGTTCCCATTGACTGTGATGAAACTATAACTTATTTTCCTCTTACACATGTGTTCTATGAGTGGGTAAAGATGATTTGATTATGTTTATGTCATTAATAGATCATGTTTTTCTTATATTTTATTTGGAAACCATAGGGTTCTTTGTGAGAGATAAAAACCTCAAAAAATAAAGGGGGAGTATGATGGCTAGAGATAATTCCAATCACCCCCTTGATGATTGAGCATTGCCTACATATCCAAATACTTTGAGGAGAGAAATCAATCCACATGTAGTTTTCCCACATAGAATGATTGTGCTATAATTATAAATTTGGATTTGATATTTGATAATGATAACTCTTGACTTGTTTTCAAATGATTTATAATTGACTTTTGATGACTCCTTGTGAATGATCTTGAATTTGGGAAGAATATGATAGATTTTCTCAATGTGCAATAATGTATTTGTGCTCACTATATAGTTCCAAGCTAGGAACTAAATATATTTGAAATGAGGTTTTGATTTTCTTATATAGTGAAAACTTTTGAAAATTTCCTTTAGATGACCTTGAAAAACATGTAGGAAGACCCAAAATAATATTTTTAATTTGGAAACTAGTCATTAGTTGGTAATGGGATAAAGACACTCTAGGTAGACAGATCTGTGATAATGGTCTTGTATACCTAGGGCAGACCTATCCTATAGAATCAAGTACAATTGTCTTGAAAATGACAATATTTTGAGGATGATAAAAATAGGTTTTAGTATTAACTTGGAAATTTATATGTAGTAGTGATGACAAATACAGGGTCAAGCCCATGCATAGATAAATAGCTTAGAGGAATGGTGAATAAGATTCATATATTTAGGTGCAAGTCAAGTAGTTTAGGATGTGTCAATAAAAAACCTAAGTGTGTACAACACACTTTTTACCTATGACCATTTTAGGTGTCTACATTTCCCCCATTTATTTTAGTAATGAAATTGATGGATAAAAAGAGAAAGAATAAAACCTGAGTGTGTACAACATAATTTTTCTCTGGATATTCCAATTGTGTAGGGCATTCATTTTAGTAAACCCTACAAAAACACATAAAATGGTCATTTTTCCATGTTTTAAATTTTAAAAATTGAACTTTAAAAATTGAAAAATGTATAGGAGGGAAAGAAGTACAAATTTATCAAGCCAAAACCATATTGCCCTATAGCCTATGAAATATGATGCAATGTTGGATAAGTTTTCCCCTTTGTTAAGCAACTTAGAAATATGGTTCCCCATGTTGACCTATTGCCAAATTTAAATTGATCAAGTCCCAATTTTGAATAACTAATTTAGACTTGGATTTAGATAGATGCATACTCCAACTCTCATAAATGGGAAAAAACATCCAATGTACTGATCCAAAATAAGGTGGAACCAAAATGGGTTCACTAGAATTGATGCTAAAACTATTGAGTGTCACTAGACTTGAATTTGTATCACTCATAACACAACAAAATATTAAGCCACAAAATGGTTTCAATAGAAGTAATGCCAAGGCTATTGAGTTTCATTAGACTCAAACATACATTACTTGTAATAGATTGAATCACATTGTTGCAGATGAATCTAAATTCCAATTGCATGATAAAAAAAGAATGAATAATATGCATGTCCCCATCATTACCTTAGTGCTACTATATTAGACTTGAAATAAAAATCATTTATGATCAAATTTGTAAATTGTATTGTGATAGATATACACATGAATCAATATCATGCTTCTTAAACATTGAAAAATGTGTATATGTGCATGAAAAAGTATAATTTCCCAAATGATATGTAATTACATGCATCTATATGTTCAACTATAAATGTATGTGAAACCTATAACTTATTTTAATTATATGTATGTATATGCATTCAACTTTATATAAATATGTAATCAAGTATTTATAAAGTGAGCGCATATGCCCCAATAATATGTATCAATGTGTTAATATATGTCATGTGTCTAATATTTTAATTAATTTGAATGTTTGAAACTTGTAATCTATCATAGGATTTGATTTTTAAATTAATTTGAATCTTTGAATCTTATACTCTGTCATAAGATTTAATTTTTAAAATACTTGATTCTTTGGAACCTATATTTTGAATCTTTGAATCCTATATTTAATCCTAAATTTGATTTTTTATATTCTTATAGGTTTGGATCCCTAAGAAAATCCCACTATAACACCCCTATTTTGAGTTTAGTGATGTATCCTATAAGTCACTCATCTAAAAACAAGAGTTAACGACATCATGTGATAAAGATATCATCATGTAACATTATGTCATCATGTGGAAAGTATGTCATCATAGTAATGTTATTTTCATTAAATCATATATGAAACAAAAGTAATGTGAGGAATAAATGTCATGTCTAGATATATATAATAATGAAGAATGTATTAAATTGACCATCTTTATATTTTGATTATGCATTAAAAGTGCATGATATGTATCATGGAACCACTAATTAAGCTCAACAAACACAACAAACAATGTCATGAAATGTCACACATAAGGCCAAGGGCCACATATAATGGACATGAACATGTCACAATAAGTAATATCAAGGGTGACACATAAAAGACACTAAGAATGTCAAAAATAATGGACATTTTCAAATGTCACACATACAAGAAAACATAGGGACAAAGGCCATAAGAAATGGACATGTCTAAATTTTGTACATACCAAGAAAAAATATCATAGAGATGATCATGAAACTATTGCACACAAGGGACAAGGACCACACACACTATAAACAATGTATATCCTATCATGCAATAAAGTAACAAAATAGAGGATGCATAGAATAAGTTAAAACTAGACTGTAGTATCTACATATATCAATGCCATATCATATAAAAGTAGCACAATGTAAGATATGAGTAATTAACAACACACTTGTAAGATATGTATTTCAACATGGTAGAGAGATCAATAATCGATATAATTATTGATGATGTAACTTGTAGAATAAGATGTCCCCACGATAGGCATGGTCACCAGGTAAAAGGGAGTCCAATATCTAAGAATAAATGTATAATATGTGTGTCCTACATTACACTCCTATACCTCATGAAATGCATGTGTGTATGAAAAGCAATATGTTATCTACCAAAATATGTGATAATAACATATGTAAATAACTAAACTAGTAACTCGTGTTATGATCAAGTCTTGAATTTTTATTTGTGAACATATTTAATTTTTTTCTTTTTTTGACAAATTTGAGTTTTCTTATATTTTATTTTTTTGCATTTTTGAATTTTTATGTATTTTTGACATTTTTATAAGTAATTATCCTATGATCCCATCAATGGTAGGACTATAGTGCATGCTTATATCATATAATTGGAGGGTGATTATTCACAAATAGAAAGTGCTACAATTGATGAATCCAAATAATAAAATACATTGGATGTTATAATGTAACCATCTTTACCAATACTCAGTATCTTTTATAGGATGTGTAACTCAAGAATGTGCAAGACTCATTAGATTCTAATATATAGTAGGATAATGTTTCACTACCTGTACATTCTATAAAACACATGAAACTGTATAAGGTTCTTAGGATGCACTATATAATATGTATATTTACTTGAACTTTAAATAACATTTTGATGTGAAACTTTTTGATTATGAGGGTGTACCACTTTGATATGAACTAATTGCATATAAATATTTTGTATATGTGCAATAAATGACTCTACACTATGATCTTGAATAGGTGCACTAACCAATTATGTTAGTATTAGGGGAGGAGTAATTTATACAGATAATTATAGAGGGTATTCATATTGAATGCCTAAAATTTTGACTAGTTTATTACACTATATATTTATAAGACATTGATGTAATGTGAATGGCACTACATAGAGTTTTTGTATCCAAAGGCATCCTTACATAGTCATGACATTGATGGCTTCTCCTAAATAACTCAATGTATTAAGTATCATCTTACCATGAATTTTGAAATTAACTACACTGCCACATTGCCTAGAATGATGTTTTCAAGTTGTCTAATTACTTGGACAATCTTGGGATCCTTCCTTTTATGATCATCTTTATTTAAGAATAGTTCACAAATAGATTTTTTTTTTTAATATGGGAAAATCCTTTATGACCTAAAATAGTTGGATCTTGAAACACACATTCATAATTATTCTAAGAAATTAAATTTAGGTTCTTGATCAACACATTGAATGTTCAACCTTTTTAGGAAAGGAGGGTTTGTATGCCCTTCTTATGTTGTAGTAGAACTTGGTTCAGGAGTAGAGTGGGTTTGAGTGGTTTTGAATTAGTATGGGTTTCTAGAATCTCTTAGTAGGTTCAGTGATCATACGTGGGGTGGGTTTTGGAATAATATGTTATGAATGAAAATGGACTTCAATGATATCCACAATATAGGTTGGATATTGCATTATTTTGGTGGTTTGCATTGGTTAAACCAACTTATTTATGGGGTTTTATACATATTAAGTGGGAAATAATGGTTGTATAGGAGTTGGTTATGTATTTGACATCAAATTTTGTTGTTGTTGCAATTATTATAATTGGGCAAATCCATAATTTTGGTTGAACTAGTGTTAGTTACTCCTCCAAGTTGATGCCATGGGTTTGTAGGATAATACCATTGTTGATTCTAATTTTGATATTACCAAGGCTAGTTTTGTGAGGGATATGTTTTCCAATTTTGGGGTTTCCAAGGTTGAGTTTAGGGTGGTTGATAACTACTAGGGGTTAGGGCATTTAGTTGTGACTAATTCTAGTTTTGGGGTTACATGTTTATCCAAGAACTTGGTCCATAATTAGGAACAACTAAAAAATGAAAATTTTGGTGGCATACCTTGATTGTTAGGCCTAGGTGGCCATTGTCTTTTTTGTGATATGTAAAAAATTTGATCTCCTTTTCCACCAATTACATGTAATTCTAATATCTCAGGATCCTCCTCTGTTATGATGGACACTTTCACTCTAATAGCCTAACATTTACAATCTAATTTCTTATTCAAATAGTCTAAACATAAAACATAAAACATTTCTCTATTTATTCTTGATTTTTCCTTATGTGTAATGCATCTAGCTAAGTATCCATATGACTAATGATATCATGCTTTATATCCTATATGAAATTTCTTACCTCAAATTTTTAGAGTCCATTTACACCTAATGAAGGGTGTTTCTTGTTGTTTTGGGTTTTGTTCATTGTTGGCCTTGAATAAATCCTACTTATAAGTGTTAGCTCATCAAATGATAAAATTGATACATAAAATCCACTCATTAGGTCCAATACCTCTAAGAAATATTCTCTAACTCTTCTCAAGAATATTAATTTTATGAATTTTATGCCCATTGCAGTCTGCTTGGCATTTTTTAGGTTGAACATAAATTGTTCCATGTAATATTCTAGTGATTCATCCTTCTCTTGTGCCATCTTGAAGATGTCATCCCTCTTATAGTTCATTCCTCGACAATAATCTTGATATTTGAAAATAAACTTCTCCTTCATTTACTCCCAAGTGGAAATTGCATCTTTCCCTAGTCCCATAAACCATCTAAAGGTTTCATCCTTGAGTGTTTACAAAAATAAATTTAGATTTAGAGCATCTTTATTATAATCATAGTTGTGGCATAAGACATCAAACTCAAATAAGAATGTATCTAGATACTCACCTGCCTTTACCCTAAAAGTAGGAAGGGTATAATGAGGGATATTATTCATAGGTGCATTCTCCCTAGGGGTGTGGATGGGAAATTTGAAGGTTTCAAACTCTTTGGCAGAGTTATCTTCTTGATGGTCCTCAATAAATGTCCTTACTACATGTAGACTAGAAGCTTATATCACCCACTCTTTGAATTCTTCATCAATATATGTAATCCCTAGTGAGTAGTAAATGGTAAGTTTAGGATTTTCTATGGTAAATGGTGTCTCCTATATGGCGGTAAAGGAGTGGAAGTTATTGAAATTTATATCATTTGTCTAATAAAGAGATTGTCTAATTCAGTAGAATATGTAGGTTTGATGTTCCTCTTATGAGATAAAAGTGTTTCAAATTCTCTATTATCAAGATGTTTAGGCAAGGCTGGAGCGAGTTGAATTCCATATTCTTGAGTATGTGGTGGTCAAGTAGGAATCCACAAAAATAGTGTAGAAGTCTCCTTATCAAGGGTATGAAAATCTCCTTCCTCCTAATTCTCAACTTATGCTACTATTCCAATCAAGAAACCTTTTGTCCCTAGCTCTTCTAATAACCATTGTGGATTGTCTTTAAGTGATTCCTCATGATATTCAATTGTTATAGGTTGTAACTTTATTCCTATAGCAAAATTCAATCACTTAGGCAAGAATCTACCTAGGTAGTCTCATTCCTAATGCATGAAAACTAACCAAATTATTTTTGTATTTTTACCTGCAATGCCTTATACAAGGTTATTACAACATGTGTTTTTAGAATTTTCACTAATCTAATTTTACAAAATTTGAAACTTATGTCTAGAAAGTAGGAAACATAACTAGGAAAATAATAAATTATTCTAAAAACATAGTAAAGATTTGTAAATTAAAAGAATTTATCAATATTATAGATACAAGTGTTGTAACACCTTCCCTGGTAATGATGCAAAAATTATGAGTAGAATTTTAACCACCAATTAAATTAATGTAGACCAATCATTGAATGTACAACCTAATCTACAAGATGGGATAGCCACTTGGTTTATAAAACAAACTATTTCATTAATTGTCAACATAGGGTGCATTTAGATTTGACAAGATGTTGACATTATATGTGTAACACTTAACTGTTGAATTTTATTAATTGAAAATAAGAACACACTTGCATAAAGGAAATTACAAGAATTAGAAGTAATTGGAAGAAAATCACACTTATAAGAAATAAATAAATTGAATGTGGTGGAAGCTTCCTCTAAAAATGTAACAATCATTCAAGGTTATTTAAATAATGCAAGCATTAATTACAATACTTAACTCACACATATGCATAATTCAAAGCATAAAAATAAATACCTTCACACCAATTCTATTAACTAATATAACGAGCTAAGATCTTCACTACAAATCCTCTTGGGGGGCTTCCTCAATTTGGTTTGAGTTCCAATCCTCATGTTAAGTTTTAATGCTTTTCCTTCAGAATACTAATTTCATTCATAATCCTATATAAATTAAATATTACTACTACAATGGTTATAAACATAACTGTTGATAATAATGTTTCTATTCACACTTAAATTTACTATTACTTCATTTTTCATGGCCTAAGTTGTTGCTACATTATATGTGTGTGTGCGTGTGTGGACATATTTTATTAAATAATAATACATGATAAGAATACAAATTATAATTGTGAATAATTCCAATCTAGGAGAATGCTATCAGTAATGGTTATAATAAAGTAGAACATGGTGAGTTTTGTTTGAAAGATAATAATAATAGAAGTTCAGTCCAAAAAAGAAGATGGATTTTTATCTTTCTTCAACCATAGATGTCATATTTTGACATGCAATAACCATTCTCAAACTTATTCCATCATGGGTAACAACCTTAACATACTGCAACTGTTATAGGTCAAGATAGATAGTTTGCTAGTTGCTATGAGTTTAATGTGGCAGTCTCCAAGTAGTTACAAGCTCATTGTTTAGTAATTATAGACTAATATTACTTAGATATTTTTAGTTAACACTTTACATAAGTTATACAAGCTATCACTACCCAGAACACTACATAATGACTATGGGTTGTCACTACCCAGATTGCTACGAGTTATAACTACCCAAAATTATTGTGTGCTAGTATTATTTAATCACATTACTTAAACATATAAATTATAAATAAACAAACATAGAAAAGATAACCATAACTCATCTTAATCACAAAGTAAAACTATTTCATTTATATAAACATAGATAATATACACATCATGTTTATTAATGCTATACTAGGAAAATATACAAAACATGTCAAATGAGTTTATCGATGGGAAGGCTCAAAGATAGGTTTTTATGGGTTTAAATTACACAAATTATATATTTCATCAGAAGAGGAGGTGGAGAAGGACCAAAAAAAGGACATAAGATGTAAAAATAACCCCTCTTAATAAAAATTGGTTAAAAAAGCTCTCCCATATTTTAAAAATTTGGCTTCCCCAAAGGAATAAAACACCCTATCTTAAAAAAAAATACACTAAAAAATTCCCCAACTCCCCTTAAAAAAATTATCCATTACTTAAATAAAAAATCCATCTACTTGTAGATAAATTTCTAATGAAGGTGGTGGGCAGATTAACCAATCTGTTGGTAGTGGGTGCTTTTGATATGGTTGGCAGTTAGATCCACATAGAAAATATCTAGTGCCAAAGATAAAATTACAAAATTTTGTGCACCATAGTGAGTGATTCAAAAAACCATCTAATATTAATGCTCATTGAATACAAAGACCAATGTCAATCAGGTGCAAATGATTTTGACACATATCTTAATGTTAGGAGCTTTTGCAATAGTGTACAACATGTATGAGCTTTTCAAATACATTTCAAGAACTTTAAATAGTAGGTATCAAGTTTATATACTTGGAATTAATTTTTTGGGTCTAATGTATGGATCTATATGATATGGTCATAGAAGTAGAATATTTTTTAAAAAACATCTAAAATAAAAACTATAAATCCCCAACAAGTTTACAATTACAATATATGTTTTGGGCCCTTTTGAACACAATGGTGCGGGTAAAAAACTTTATAAATGCACATGTGAAAACATTCCTACTGAATATGGGAAAAAAGCTTATAGGTAAGGCTAGTATAGAAGCTCAACTACTTTGATACCATATCAAAGTGAATAGGAGATAAAAAAATAATCCACAAGATCAGTTTTAGAAAACAAAACTATGATGAATAATAATTTTTATGCTAAAATACAACACACAAAAAAAATGGGAAAACACACATGAGAATAACATTATCAATATGCTTATTAAAATTTCCACACACTCTACATTTATCTCATACAGGTTGTTATATGTACACTAGAAAAGTGCCTATTATATATGGGAACTGATTAATTAGTATACTTAATAGTTTATTTGTATCAAACAACTATTAAGTGAGTGTACCAAACCTATTGATTAGGAAAAATAAATTATGCAATCAAACCTACATGCAAATCTAACTCCCTAATTAGAGATTAACAACCTAAGTGTTACCCAATACAAAATTAGGTTAGATATATAATAACTTAGAGATAATATAAGCCTATTGTGAACACACAAATCTAATAAAAATAAACATACAATGATATAAATTATATTAGATATTTTATATTTGATGTAGAAAAGCTCCAACAAATGTCTAAGCTTATTGTGAACACACAAATCTAATAGAAATAAAGCTACAATTAGATAAATTGTATTAGATATTTCATATTTGATGCAGAAAAGCTCCATCAAATGTCCTCATAAGTTGAGATGTTATAATTTTAACTGGTATTTTTTAAACATATATTTCATTATATGCATACTTGTTTTTTAAGCTAAATATTATATACCACTTATTATGTTTATTGGTTTTTTTAAATACTTACATTTTCCTTTTTTGTAATCGTATGGTTTGGAAAAGATCATTTTTTATAAAAAACAATCCAAATTTTCCTCTATAACTTGGACTTGTATCACATGTTAAAATATTATTTTCATGTTTGGATCTTTATAAACTCTATAAATTACTGAAATTATTAATTGTAATTTATGATTATAAAAAATATCGTCATTTATTTTATTAAGGTTTAGAAATATATTAAATGTTTCATCTAATTTTACTATAATTTTAATAGTTTAGATTTAGAAATGCCTTCATTAATAGTGTTTTGATTTGGTGTTGTTATCATGTAATTAGATTATTTTCTCAAAAATATATATTTTTAAATTCTTGAATTATCAATATGTTGCTTGAGTTTTTGTATTATGTTCTTATAAACATTGTTTCCTTGTATTCTTGTTTTTTCCATATAGTCTAGACTTATATTACATCATAACAGAGTAGTCTCATTTCTATATTTGTAGAAACTGCATAGATCGCTGACATTCTTAACTATATATATAAAATTATGGTTTAGATTTTTATTGAATGTTACATTTCATTTTACTGTACGTTTAATATTTCATTTAGTGATGGCGTTATTGTATTTTTATTTTTTATAAATTTCATGAATAATATCTTTATTTCATGTTATTTTCATGCAATTGAATTATTTCTCAAACTATCTATATTTTTGGATTTTATAAAAATACACCTACATTTTTCATTGTGATCATGTAATTACACTTTTTTATAAAAAAAAAAAAGAGTTATTAAATTATTAATGTCTTCCTCATTTGTTTTAATGTATTGTATATATTAGATTCATTTTATTGATGTAAAAAAATGATTGTTTAATATTGATTGCTTACTATTATTGATTATATATCATTTTATGTATTTCTTTAAATTAAACTTACAGATGTCAACTCCATTAAGAAAAAAATAATCACATGAATATTATGTGAATAATAAATAAAATCAATGTTGTTGATGACAACTCAAAAAATATATTATTAATAAAAATAGAATGGTAAAAAATATTATTCCAATAGTCATTTACATCTACTTATCATAAACCAAGTAATATTTACTAAAAATCAACATGAAAATATCATGTTAAAATTCATAATTTTTGAAGGGATTCCTTTAAAAATATATATGTGATTCTTCAATGAATGTTGAGTCTATTCCTTGTAAACACAAAAATGACATGTTTGGATTTGCAAAAAAAAAAAATAACTATAAATTATTTCTCACTAGACAATGTTGGAGACACATCATCTCAAACGTTGCTTAGTATATCAAAGAAAATGCATGTGAATTCTCCATTGTTCATTTCTAAAATAAAAAAAAATACTGAAATTATTGAAAGTAGATATAACTCAAACCTCATTGAGACACATAAGTGGTTCAAAAGAGAGTAAATTAGTTATCATTTATTAAAAAATGTTATATATGCATGGAAAATTACCTAGTCATGAAAACTCAAATATGAAATGGAGTATTCATTTTTTGTAAATGTTTTTTTAGAACAAAGTGATTATCATTTCTCTATGTGAAACAATATGGATCTCGGAAGATAATTTGCAGTTTTATAAGTGTTAACCTAGATTGAAGAAATACTTGTAGAATGGGTTAATCTAATTTTATAAATACAACATTTTTATGGATGAAAATAGATATAAAATTGACATATTATTAGTTTCCCTCAGGACATCAATGTCATTGCAAAATTTATTCTATGAAAAATTGATCAATTCTATATAATGTTTGTCAAAAGACAAGGTCCTAGAGAAAAAACATATGATTTTTATGATAGCAAATTGCAGTTAAAAATATTTATAATATAAAATAGTGCATGATCCATACTATAAGATGCCTTTTTCAATGATGGTGCATTGGCATCATTATTTATTGAATCTAAAAATGTCACATCCATGCTTCCATATATATATATATATATATATATATATATATATATATATATATATATATATATATATATATATATATAAACATTCAATAATTTTAAGAGATCAAACCAGCTTATGATGGATTAGAAACTACATTTTTTGGCTATACAACACAATCGCATTCCTCATTCATCTTTGTAATCCTAAATATAGGAATAAAAATATAATAAATACAAGTATTTCCAATAAAAAAACCAAACAACACCATGTGTTATGTTATGGCAACACTTGGCACATCTCATGTAAATGAATACCATACAGAAGATATATTTTCTATGGCATTTCTTATTTTATTCCCTAGAGGTAAAACTACATTCATAATACCTCACTTCAAAAATATTCATATGCATGAATATGCACTTCATTTGATGAATTATCATGATTAAAAAAATTGGTATACATCCAATATTTATGTTTCTTCCACTTAATATGATGATGTGTCATAAAACCTATGGAATAATTACCATTTTTGTTGAAAAAAATATTGGGAATAATTTACCAAATACCATTATGGATCTTCAAGAATGGCTCCATGCAATGCCAGGTAATAAATTGATGAAGACTTGATGCACTTTGCATCCACACTGTGGGGAATAATATCATATTCAATATACATCCATGTTGAACTAATTGTCCTGATTGGTCAATTAGGTTCTCCTATTCATTTTTTCAAATTAAATGTTGTTGACACCAAATGGCCAAATTCACATAATGCAATGCCTTCCAAGCCTCCTGAATATGCACTCCAAGCTTATAATTGGATAATACAAAACATTATCTCTAATACACATCATAAATCCATTTATATGCATCACATATTTACAATATTTTATGGGTAAGTATTGAAAAAACATTTAGAAGTATAAGACTATTAGTACATATATGTAATAAATTACTCCAATTCAACTTTCATGTTTCCAAAACAATTTCTTCTATTAAATCTCATATAAATAAATATTATTGTCAAGTATGAATGGCAACAAAGAGGCTCCACACATATTCATGAATTCATTTGGACAAAAATGCACCAAATATTGATAGATTATATTGGGAAGGGTTAAGTGTAGGGAATTGGTGAGCCAAAAGGGGTCTTAAGTGGACATTTTTTTCTTGAAAAATAAGAAACCTCAATTGTATAGATTATATGAGATGGCTATGCTCAAAATTTGAAGATGATATAAAAACATAAATTGTATAATTTTGAGTCTAGTTTCAATAATAATGTTTTTTTATAAAAAAGGTCAAGTATAAGTAGGTCAAACATCTCAAATTGAAGAGGAACTCCAATTTTTCATAAAAAACATAATAGTTAATTGGCCATATGCCTCCTCATTTTTTAAGTGTTGTTTAGTATTTTTGAAACATTTTGGTGGAAAGTTAGATAAGATCATTTGGTTTACAACCTACATATATTTTTAATTTTTAAATGATTATTTATTTTTGAATTAATTTTACAGTTACATCGATCCTAAAAAGTTATAAAATAAATGGATAACTGATCGTGCACCCCTAACTACCTCAAAAAAATAAAAATTAGCTATTTTAATGTGTATATAATTAGCCCTAGTTTGCAACCATATATTGTTTTTGGAATTTTTATGAACAAAAAATATATATACATAAAAAAATATAGACATGTATAGTTACAACATATAGTGGTATAAAAAGACATACCTAGAAATCAATATAAATATAAACCTTAGAGCAATAAAAAAATTAAAAATTATATATGTGGAAAGAGGAGAGTGTGTTCAATGTTGTAATAATAATTTTAGAAAATGTTTTGATGAAATTCATAGCATTTATCATGACAAGAGTTGGGTTTTGTTATTTGATATCAAAAACATAGATTTGATAACTCTTTGAACCAAATAGGTTGAACCTTGTCCCCGCTTAGTGTGAGTGCACAAGTATTTTATTAATATTTAAAAAATCAAGTACATAAGGGTGCCTTTACTCCATTAACCCTTTTATATTGCAAACATTGATTTATATAGTTTTTACCAATGACCAATAAAAACAACTAACCTATAACCAACTATTTACGGGAAAACAACCCGTAAGGTAGTTCTAATTAATAAACATAAAATATGAAAACTACCTAATATTAAACTAAGTAAGTTTATTTTATGGAGATGTCTTTACTAAAAGATGCATGCCCCATTTACAAAAATATTAATTAACCTACCAAAAATCTAACGTAATGTTAAGACTTTGGAACAAGTCCTAACAAGCCCCCTTATGATCCAAAGTCAGGTCTTTGGACACATACCAAGCATTTTTCTGAATTTTTAAAATTTGATTCTGTCAAGGGGTTTTGTGAAGATATCAGCTGTCTAATCGACAGTTGGGCTATATATTAGATCAAGAGTTTCCTTTGCCACCAGCATTCGTAGATAATGGTATTTGACATCCATATGTTTTGTTTTGGCATGAAACATTGGATTCTTAGACATCTTGATTGCACTATGATTATCAATGTATAACTGTGTAAGAGCAAACTAAGAAACCTAAAGATATTCAAGAATACAATGAAGGTAAACAATTTCTCTGGAAGCATCCCATGCTGCAATATACTCTGATTCTGCTGATCAATTTGCCACTGTATCCTACTTCTTACAACACCAAGTAATGGCAATTGAACCCATATGCATAGTGTATCCTATGGTTGACACTGTGTCATCCAAACATCTACCAAAATTTGCATCACAATATCCAACAAGTTTGAAGTTCTTATTACGGTGGTATTCAAGGCCATATGTTTTCATTCCCTGAAGGCAATGAAGTACTCATTTTGCTGCATGCCATTGAATTTCTCTAGGATCATGCATAAACATAGATAAAATTCCAACTAAAAATGAAATATTGGGCCTGGTAGTCATCAAGTATATCAAACCTCCCACCAATTGTCTATATGTGGTGCCATCAAAAAAGGCACTGCTATCATCCTTAGACAATTTCAAGTTGCTTTCCATGGGAGTGAGGGCAAGTTTGCAATCACTCATGCCAAACCTATCTAATAACTCAGAAATATACTTATTTTGTGAAATGAAAATACTATGCTCTTTTTGAGTTACCTCTATGCCTAGATAGTAGTGAAGAAGTCCAAGATCTGTCATCTTAAACCCATCTTTTAATTCCTTCTTCACAGATTTGTTATGGTTTTCATCATTACCTGTAATAAATAAGTCATCAACATAAAGAACAAGTATCACCATTTTCTTACCTTACACTCAAAAATAGAGAGTATCATCAGATTCACTGAGATGAAAACTAATGGATTTCAAGTATGAATCCATTTTCTCATACCAAGCCCTGGGTGCCTGTTTGAGCCCAAACAAAGCTTTTATCAATTTACATACTTTGTGTTCGACACCCACCTATTTAAAACCCTAAAGTTGTTTCATATAGACTTCTTCCTATAAATCACCATTTAAAAAGGCACTTTTAACATCCAATTGATGTACTTTCCAACTATTTTGTGCTGCTAAGGAAAGTACCATATGAATAGTGTGCCATTTGACAATTGGTGCAAATGTTTCCTCATAGTCAATACCTTCTTATTGTGCATATCCTTTTACAACAAGTCAAACCTTATGTTTATCAATTGAGCCATCTAATTTATACTTAGTCCTATAAACCCATTTACATCTGATGGGTTTAAAATGTGGAGGAGGATCAACTAAAACCCATGTATTATTGTTAAGTATGAAATCATACTCACATTTCATTGCCTATTGCCAAACATGTTCCATAGATGCCTCCTCAAAAGTGGATGGCTCAGTGGAAGAATTAGTAAGAGAATTCTTGGGCCTTGTTAAACCAACTTCATCTACTTTCAAGTTAGAAAAAGTACTTTAAGCCCATTTTGGATACTTAGTCAAATTATTCAAATCAGGGACTCCAAAATTCTCATTATGTGTATCATTCGAAGGGGGACTTAGAGAATTTTCAACAATTTCTAAGTCATCAACCTGTGAACTTGTAGATGAAGGAGAGGAAAGTGAAGGAATTTGAGTCTCATACCATAACTTCAAAGATTTATCCCCATTATTCAAACCCTTGTCTCTTTTTGCATTTTTCCTCTCTAATCTATCAAGTTGAGAATCAATCTCTACAGTGTCATAGTCCCAAACTCATCAAAATTACATCTCGACTCACTATGAATTTTCCTGAATCCTGTGTAAGCAAATGAAACCCCTTTTTATCTTCAGAATAACCAAGAAAGCTGCATTTTTAACTTCATGGTTCCAACTTAGTTCTGTGTTTAATAAGAACCAAAGCAAAACAAAGACATCTAAACACTTTCAAGTGTTTAACTTTTGGTTTAAATCCATACCATGCCTCATATGGAGTTTGTCCCAAAAATGCAACTGTGGGGGACCTATTTCTCAAATACACTACAGTACCAATAGCTTCTGCCCAAAACTTATCATCAAGCTATTTATAGTGTAACATGGCATGTGCTGTGCCCTCTAAAGTTATATTCATCCATTCAGATACTCCATTTTATTGTGGAGTATAAGCATTACTATATTTTCAATGAATTCCATGTTCTCAACAATAATCTAAAAATTCATTTGAGGTATATTCACCTCCATTATTTGAATGAAGAGTGGCCAAATGTGAACCTGTTTCTTTTTCGACTAAGTGTAACCAATCAACAAACTTAGCGAAAACTTCATATTTGTTTTTCATAAAGATTACCAAAGTCATCCTAGAAAAGTCATCAATAAACAAGACAAAGTATC
Organism: Torreya grandis; assembly: GCA_037957365.1. Lineage (NCBI taxonomy): Eukaryota > Viridiplantae > Streptophyta > Pinopsida > Cupressales > Taxaceae > Torreya > Torreya grandis. The sequence goes on along the minus strand of JARHVA010003410.1, from coordinate 305,984 downwards.
TACACCCACCAATGGATGACTTTTTCATGTCACATACATCATTATGAACTAGCTATAAACATCTGTTAGCTCTCCAAGATGACTGTTTAGGAAATTTTTCCCAATTTTGTTTGCCCAAAACACATGACTCACAAAGAATATTATCTTTGCAAAAGGTGGGCAACCCATTCACCATACCATATCTCTGTAAATCCACTAAAGAGTGGATATTCAAATGTCCATAATGGAGATGCCATAACCACTGTGTAGACATAGTACCTGTACCTGTATCAACAATTGCCACAAGTTCTATATTGGGAGGAAGCACCTTATAATGCAATCTAACCAATTTTCCATCTTCATATCCTATATACATTGTTTTATAATCATCCTTCATTGAATTGATGTAAATGACCCCATTTTCAAGCACAATTTGATAACCTTTATTTTGAATAGTTACCAAAGAAAGTAAGTGTTTCTTCAATGTGGGAACATACCAAACATCCTCCAAGTATTTTATAGACCCATTAGGAAGAAGAATCTGAATAGATCCAAGTCCTAGTGGTGTATGCATAGACTTATCTGCTAAGGCAACTAGAGATAGAGAAGCTTCCTTAAGAGACCAAAAGAAATATCTCCTAAATCTCATGTGTTTGGTTGCTCCTGTGTCTAAGACCCATACATCTGTGAGCTCATCTCTAGCCTCATATTCAATATAATCAATGTGCCCCAAAGTAGTGAATGCAAATTCATGGGAAACATTACTGGACTCATCATAGTCATGATCGGCATACTGAGTAGAGTTAGTCTTAGTCACTTTTTGTGGCCTCTGAATTTTATCAAAAGGAATCCTACATTGTGAGGCAATGTGACCAAATTTTCCACATCTATGACACTGAATGTCTGATCTACCTCGACCTCTGCCCCTATATGAGTTTTGACCATGTCCTCAATCACTTGTTTCATGTGAATGTGATTGGTTAGATTGTTGATTATTTGAATGACCCCTACCTCTATTTTGATATCTGCCTCCTATGTAACCTCGACCCCCTCTATAATTATTTCCTCTATTATTTTGATGCACAGATGAAGATGAACTAGGATTTAATTCTAAAACATGGGCTTCTTCGGTTTTCTTGGATTTTTTGGGTAGAGAGAGGTCATGTTGGATGAGAAACTCAACCAACTTATCAAAGGTGATGCCTATGATCTTTTTAGAGACATGCAACATTTCAACAAAATTCCTATAAGACCCTGGTAGTCCTTTCAAAGTAGCAGTGACTATGAGGTCATCATCTAGTTTTCCAAAACTAGCCTTAGTGTACTCAGTAGTGATATTTTTCAACTTAGACATATATTCTCCCATATCCCCATCTTCATCTAATGATAAAGTAAACAACTGCATATGAATATCTATCTTTATATGCTTAGGTTTCTTATCATACAAATTTGACAATGTTTTCCATGTAGTGTAACTATGAGGAAAATTTTCAATATGAACATAAGTATCATGATTACAACATTTAATGAGAGATAAGGCCTTAGAATCATGCAAATTAAATACATCTAATTTAGCCTGCTCTGTTGGTAATGTGGAATTTTCATTCTTAACAATATCCCATAACTCATTAAAACCTAGTGAAGCCTCCATCAATCATTTCCAATATGAATAATTAGAAATTGTTAATCTATCACCATCTAAAAGCAAATTTTGAATTTTAGGCATCTCAAAATGAAAGCAAGTGCAGTAGAGAAAAGTGTGACAAAATGCAAAATAAATGAAACAAATATCACACTCACTGCACAAGACATTGCTTCTATGGGGTTTTGCACTTAACCTCTACGTAGAGCGCAAAAGAAAAAACAAGTATTTTTGATTGGTTTTTCACTTAACCTCACTAAAAATCAATGATTACACTCTTATTTCACCAAATTACAACCTTATTCCACCAATTACACCCTTATATCACCACAACAATGTAAAAGAAATATGATTGAATTCCCATTTTTTTTATTTTTAAAATAACACAATATAGTAAGTATGTGTTTTACAATATTCAAATTTAAAAGGAAATATTACTTTTACAAAAAAATATATTCCAAAGCAAAAAGAACTTTTTCCAAAAGAAGGGATTTGAACCCTTGACCTCCTCCTTTGCAAACTTCTTACAAAATAAGCTTAACCAATTGCTCTAAGAGCATTTTCAGAATATTACACTCAAAAATTTCTACTTATTCCAGATTTTGTGTATGAGGGAAAATTAAAAATAAATAAATTACATGTGGGTAAATAAATTCAAAATTTCCCCTTTTTCAGCCTTCTCAAGCAAGCTTCCTCCCATGGGACCATAATTTTTCATATCCAAAAAACTTTAGAAACAACAAAAAAAAATTATGAGTTTTATTGTAGTTCCATGTTTGCTTGGGATGCCATGGCTACTCCTGGTAAATTTATTTTCACATGTTCTCTCTCCTACATGCCATATAAATTCGTACAGGCATGATAAAATGGATTTTAACTAAGTTTTGGCAGATTTTCAAGGTATTTTTTGCAAGGAATTGCTTCAAAATGAACTCAGGGTGTTGGAAGGCTATACAACAGGCCGTACAACTTAGATTTTTCTAGAATTTTTCATTTTGAATGCAAAAAATAGGGGTTTAATACCATTTGATCAAAATTGGTAGATGTTTTGGATTTAAAAAGAGCTGAAATGAATGCAAATAACAATGGCAGCCATGAATGAAAAATTTTAGAGGTTTTCAATAGGAAACAGGTTGTACAAATCTAGTTTTTGCAAAAAATAATGAATTTAATAACTTTTAAATGCTAAAAAATTCATTTTCTATGCCAAATCAGGAGTTTGAACACATGAAAATGGAGTATCAAATGATCAAAAAGATCAGATGGTGGTATATGAAAAACACAGGTTTAAATGTAAAGAAATATTTCAAAAATTAAAATAATTTAATAATTTTTCAAACATTTAAACCAATAAATTTTTTACTATATGGCATACCTTATTTTATGCCAATGAAATCACATGAATTTGACTTTTCACCTTGCTCCTTTCAAATTCACCAAGCTCCCAAAATTACCATGCTCTGATACCACTGATAGCTCCTTGAACCAAATAGGTTGAACCTTGTCCCCACTTAGTGCGAGTGCACAAGTATTTTATTAATATTTAAAAAATCAAGTACATAAGGGTGTCTTTACTCCGTTAACCCTTTTACATTGCAAACATTGATTTATATAGTTTTTACCAATGACCGGTAAAAACAACTAACCTATAACCAACTATTTATGGAAAAACAACCCGTAAGGTGGTTCTAATTAATAAGCATAAAATATTAAAACCACCTAAAATTAAACTAAGTTTATTTTATGGGGGTGTCTTTACTAAAAGATGCATGCCCCATTTACAAAAATATTAATTAACCTACCAAAAATCTAACCTAATGTTAAGACTTTGGAATAAGTCCTAACAAGATTTGGCTAAGTGTGTGTAAGTCCTGGCCTTAGGCTTGAGAATCAAAGCCATTTCTAAGCCTAGAGGCATGTTTTTGAAATTATACAAATAAAAAATGAGTATGCACAAAATTTTGTACATATTTATATTTTATTTATTTCATGTGATTTGTAATCACTAAGAACATATACAAATATACATTGTTTCCATAGTCCATATATAGATAACCATATATTATCCCTAAAGCTCAACCATAACCCACGAGGGACATAAACGTGAAGTATGTGTCATTTTTTTCAATTTTATAATTTTGTTATAAAAGTGGTGTGTGTTAATATATATACTATGATATAGAGGACATATTCAATATAGTGATGTAATTTGGGCCAAATTGAGCTTGTAGACTTTATTTTGACTATATAAGATGTGATTTTAGGTTAGAGCAGCCCCAATTTCATCACAAAATAAACTCAAAATTCATTTATTTCAATAGTGGAGGAAAATAGGACCAATTTGATCCCCTTGAACCTAACTATGACTATAGGGTGTGATTTAGGATTGAAATAGCTTTTGATTTCATGACATATTACACCAATTAGTCAATTGGTGCAATTAGTTATGTAATTTGGTCCAAATTCAGCCATATGAACCTAATTTGACTTTATAAGATATATTATGGGGTTCAATTGACCCCAATGTCATCATAGAAAAACCAAATAGTTGATTGGTTAAATCACAAAGGTAATTAGAACTAGTTTAAGCCCCTTCAGCCTAACTACAACTATATAATGTGATTTAGGGCTCAATTAGCCATAATTTTATCACTTATTGAGGCAATTAGTTAATTTTGAAATTAGAGACATAATTTAGGCCAAATTTAGGCCCTTTCAAACCTAATTTTGACTATATAAAATGTGATTTGGGGCTCAATCAGCTCTAATTTCATCAGATAATGAACCAAAGAATTTATTGGTTCAATCAAAAATGTAATTAAGACTAAATTGAGTCCCTTAAACTTGGATGTGATTAAAATATATTATTTTGGGCCAAAATAGATCTGATTCCATCAAGAATTTAGCCAATTAGTCAATTAGTGCAATCAGTGATGTAATTTGGTCCAAGTTGAGCCCCATGAAAGAAATTATGACTATATAGGATGTGATTTGGGTGTCAATAAACTCTAATGTCACCACATAATACAAAAATAGTTTATTGGTTTAATCATGGAGGTAATTGGAGTGAATTTGAGCCCCTTTAACCTGAATGTGACTATAGGATGAGATTTGAGACTAAACTAGCTTTGATTTCATCATAGATTGAGCCAATTAATCAATTGGTGTAATTTGTGACATGATTTAGGAAATCTTGAGATATTCAAACTCAATTTAAATTGTATAAGATGTGATTTAGGGATCAATTTACTCTAATGTCATCACATAATCAATTAAATAGCCTATTCATTCAATCATAGAGGCAATCGGAGCCAATTTGAGCCCCTTCATATTAATTATGATTATAAGATATGATTGGGGGATCAATTATCCCTATATTTTTCACAAATTGATAAAATTAGCCAATTGGTGTAATCAATGATGTGATTTGGGCCAAATTAATACCATTTCAAACCTAGTTTTGACTATATAGGATGTGATTTGGGGCTCAATCGACCCCAATCTCATAAAAAAATGAACCAAAGAATTAATTGGTTTAATCACATATGCAATTGGGGCTGATTTTATCCCCTTGAACCTAATTATGACAATAGGATGTGATTTGTGGCTAAATTAGCTTTGATTCCATCATGAATTGAGCCAACTAGTCAATTGGTGTAATTAGTGATGCAATTTGAGCCAAATTGAGCCTCATGAACCTAATTTTGACTATATAAGATTTGAATTGGGAAGTAATCAATCCCAAAGTCATCACATAATATATAAAATAGTTGATTGGTTTAATCAAAGAGGTAATTTGGGCTAATTTGATTTCCTTCAACCTAATTATGACTATAGGATTGTATTGGGGACTCAATTATCCCTAATTTTATCATAAATTGAGTTGTTTAGTCAATTAGATTAATTAGTAACATAATTTGTGAAAAATTAATCCCATTTTAAACCTAATTCCTAATGTATAGGATGTGATATGAGGCTCAATCAACACCAATTCAATCATTACATGAACTAAATAATCTATTGGTTCAATCATTAATGCAATTAGGGCTAATTAAACCTAACTACAATAGTAAGAAGTGATTTGGGGCTAAATTTAGTCTATTTCCATCATGAATTGGTCAAATTAATCAATTAGAGCAATTACTCACATGATTTAGGCCAAATTAATAAATGTGAACCTAATTTATGGATCAACTGATTATATAAGATGTAATTTATGGTTTAATTGACCATAATTTTATCACCAATTAAAGTAATTATTCAATTTGTGTAATTAATTATGAGATTTAGGAAACATTAATGCCCTTTTAAACCCAATTTTGAATATAATATGTAGAGGGTATAAGGTAGAGGGTGTGAATAATAAAATATAGTAAGCATCATGTATGCATTATGGTGCATATGCATTACATTTATTAATAATATAATGTAATACCCAATGTTATTATTTTTTCATATTGATATTTTTGATCCCACATTTATTCTCTACATCATCTTACACACTCTACAATACTACAAGTTATTTTTTAATAACTTCATAGTTGTCACCACCCTCAAAATCTATCACCTTTGTCTAAACATGGGTGACATATTTCATTCTAAAGTAAGGAAAAATTTAAAGCATAAAATGTTAGAATAATTACAAGTTTTGAGAGAAAATAAAAAATGAAATGAATGTAAATATTTCTTGCAATATAGGGTACATATACTATCCCCAATGAACCAAATGTCATAGATAATGATGAAATGAATATTTATGATGAATGTTTACCTAAAATTATAAATTATATTACAATTCCACATTAAAATAAAAAAGTTTTTAATTTTTGTGATGATGATAATATGCATGATGATTTACCCCTAAAAATGAATAAAATTACATGAAAACACATAATGGTGAAAATAACAATGAATAAAATTCCATGGAAGACTAAATAATGAAAGTGACAATGAAGTAAACTATACATGAACATAAAATGAAGAAACTAGTAATAAATATAACCATATAAAATCACTTAATCAATAAATCATACCATTAGTAGCACCTCAAATTATTTTTTATATAATACCCATGTACTTAATTGAAGTTGATGAAAATATTTTGAAACCAATGCCTAAGAAAATGTCTAACTACCATTCAAGAAGAAAACATGAAATAATTTGGAATATTTACTTTTAAAATTTAAATGATACTTGAATATTTTCATTATTTATTTCAATAATTAAATTTCTTAATATGAGACCTACAATGAATGCCCTAAGACTAATAAAATATAGTATTTCTGGATAAAACAATGTAATTGTTGAAAATCTACATAATTCATACCATATTTTAGGTGTGAAAAAAATTGTCAAATATAGTAATGCTACTTGACTTGTAATTTCAACTTGTATAGTAAGTGGTAAAATAGAGAGAAAACACTTGATTAGAAATACAAGTATAACGCTGAACATAGATAGAAAAAATAATGAAATAAACTAGGAGACATAAAAGACTTGATGATGTCAATAATAATGACTTCTGAGTGTTCTCTAGTAGACTCCCATGGAAAGACAAAGTTATAGTCCATGTTCTAATATATTTACTTACACAATTCTAGAAAGACAACACAAGAGTTTCACCTAATATAAGAGATGTAGTGAAAAGAAAATTTGGTTCTTATAACCATGAACCACATCGAAAATATTTCTTAGATATGACCCAAACAAAGCTATACTCAAAGTTTATACAAAAATATACATACATTTATATTAGCCAAATATATTTTGAGATGGACAAACTCTTCTATGTCAAAATAAATCACACACTCACCACTTACTGTTGTAGGAAACATGTTGATTTTTTAATGCATTATGATGTTCCCCATCATGTATGTTGTAATTTTCACATTGACAACATTTTTCAAGAGTGTGGCATGGAAGTTTCACCAACATGAACAAGGGAAATTATTCTTACCATTATTTTGTGAAAGACCAGAAGGAATTTTTTTAATAATAAATTATGGTTGGATGGAACTTAAAACACTTGTTTTGGATTGCCAAAATTGAAAAATTATATCCACAAGGAGAATACAAGTGGAAATGGACAATAATTAGTTGTTTTATCAAATACAAATTCATAACATATCAATTAAAAGATGGTAATGAATCTAAAAGGTGTGAACTTGTTACAAAAAAATACCTATTTCAAAATTCACGGTCAAATTCATGAAGATTTTTTTTATGAGTATGTAATGTACATAAATAGATATTGATGGTTAGATGAAAAATTTAAGTTAATCAAGGACACATTTCCACTTGTTTCTATAGTTTTAATAGTCTAATTTGATAATAATTACACATTCCAAACATAAATAGAGGTTTAGTCATAATATTAAAAATTAGTATAGGTTGCCATTTTCGTGCATATAACATTCATGCATGCACTTGATAGTATAAATAAAGATTAAAAAATATTAAGGGAGTGTCATTCATATGTCAATGATGATCGATCACATTCTACAGAGCATATTCAAATTTTTTTTGAGATGTATGAAAATTTAATTGAAATGAACATTACTTTCAATTAACATTATATTTGGTCATAAAATTATACATCATGATTTAAGAAATACACATGTTTGATTGGTTGAGAAGTATGTTTGTTATTACTAGCATACAACCTATTTTGAGTTTTACTAAGGCTATCCATAGAAAAGGCGAGCATGATGGTGTTAGATCATGTGTGAATATATCCCTTACAAGAGAGGATTTTAAACTCAAAGATGATGCTAACTTGACTGATGCAAAACCATTATTGAGTGGTGTAATGAGGAAATGACACATGGTTCTCAATAAAAATATAATATTCATAGATATTTCTAGTTGATATATGAAGATAAATTGAAAAGGTATGGGGATTATATGATTAAAATAGGATCAAGTGAGTTCCACTCATTCCGTAGCTCAAATGTAAATTCTTGGTTGGTTCGTATTAGACACATGGCATGTTTGTATTTTTCATGCATGGAATTTAATTAAAATAAATGTGATTCAAAATGGTGGATGGATAAATAGATCTATATACCTCTACGTCCAATCGACACATATTGGGTTCTACCAGCATTACAACTTACAAATATGACATCATCACATGAAGTTGACCATGTATCTAATCTAGTGAAACCAAGTCCAAGATTAATCATTGTGTACTAAATTATCATTATCTATTTATACCATTATTAAAACATTTTTTTATTTTATGATGTAGGACATGTATTTTAAGTTACTATAGACAAGAATAATGAAGAGGGAAAAAATTAATACTTATGTCAATATCTATAGGAAAAAAATATATTGACTTCTTTAGTCACATATGGGGAAATGATTGAAAATTCATTGGGCCTATCATATTTACTGGAACTTGGATTTGATGATAATATAAAATTCAAATCTATGGTTTTTTAAATATTATGAAATACATAAGAAAATATTACACTATTCAAATTTGGTTCTTGCAAAAAATGTTCAATTGCTCAAATATCAAGGGAGGTCATTAAACATGAATCTATAGAATATTTTTGAGTCTAACCATGAAATAATCCTTGATGATATCAAGAGTAGATAATATTCTAGTGGTTTGTTAGATTAAAATTATAAGGTATGTTGAGTTCAAATGTAAATGTGTTTAATTTTATTGATTTTTTTTATTTTGTAGATAATACATATAAATTTCAAGTTAATTACTTATTAACATATCACATATATATTGTAGGTTATTTGTGCTAAATAAGCTTCCACCTTCACATGGTTTTCACTATTAGTAAATAATTCCACATTCTTGAGTCTAAAAGAAGCTACTAGTTTTCAGCCACAAAGCATCAAAGTTGGAGATCTCCAATTGCAACTTGAATGCTGATAAAATTTGTTGTTAGTGTTTCTACATGCCAAAAAAATTTAAAAAATAAGTATCTATGTGGATTAATAAGTCTTGGTCTTAGAATCATATGTTATTTTTCCATCATGATGATTTAGAAGTGATGTAATTGTAATGGGAGGTCCCACAAGCATAAATGTCAATTGGAGGACAAGAAGTTGTCTCTTGACTCCATAAAAATGGCATTTCAACATTGATTAGTATTCTCTCTACCATATATTCATATCTTATTTTTTATTTTGGTTCTCTAAGGTGAAAATATATGGATTTAACATGCATGTTTAGGTTTTCTTGGTTCGTATAAATGACTTACGATTTTAATTTTATGTGAATCTGAAGTTTGCCTAAAAACTACAATTTTTTGTATAGGGAAAGACATTCTTGAGGCTAGAACAACTACTCCAGCTCTTGGATGAGTATGATCAAAGGCCAATAAATTTTCTCTATAAATTATTATCCACACTAGAAATGGTGGAGATGCCATTTTTTAGTCACAAAGTGCCAAAGGTGGAGATCTCCAACTATGGCTAAAACATTGACAACATTTGTAATTAATGTTTCTATGTGTTGGAGTAATTAAAAAAATTCATATCCAAGTGGACTAAGAGGCTATGGTCTTGGGAACATATGTGATTTTTCCATCTCAATGTGTTGGAATTAGAAGTTTCAATTGGAGGATAAGAACTTGTCTCTTGACAACATAAAAATAACATTTCAACATTGATCAATAATTGTCTACCATGGATTGATATCTTATGTTCAATCACTATGCTCCCAGGTGAAAGTATATGTATTCAAAATTTTCATGAAGGTTATTTTTTCATGTAAAATAATTATAATTTTTTTTATGTGTTTTTGAATTTTAGTTTTTTTTTTTTTTTTTAATATAGGGAAAGACATTATTGAGGGCAAAATGGATGTTCCATCTCCTATCTAGACGTAATCGAAGGCCAATAAAGTGGTATTATATGTTATTCACCACTCTTTACATGATGATGATGCCATTTATCAACCATAAAGCACAGGTAGTGGATATATCCACCTATGGCTTAAATATAGATTGATGATGGTCATTGATCCCTTTTATTAAAATCTAATCAATTACAAATTTTTGATATCCAATCAAATTTATTATAATGGCTTGAATTAAATATATGCTAAGTTTAAAACTCAAATAAAATTTATTTAAAGTAATATAAGTAAACATATAAAAGCAAATCATCAAATAAAAACTCTGAAAATGAAATCAAGGGATGTAAATGCCACTTATTTAATGTTCTTTTTTATTTAATAATGAAATGATAAGAATACATAAACTCTTGAAAACTTATTTAGATCTATAAAATATACATATTTGAATGTGAAATATAATAATTTATATAATTATAAATTAGATATAAATAATAAATTTACAAAATAAATGTAAATATAGCTTGGGTCTGATTTATTGCTAATTATGTAGGTTGATTGTTGTTGGAAACTAACTATGAAGACTTATAAACTATGTCGCATCTAAAAATAGAATTTCAAACTATGTTAGGATAAGGTCACATTATTAGGATAGAGCCACACTTTATCATTTTTTTTACTATAGTCATATCTTAATTGATTATGTGACTAATTTCATGATCTGTGTATGTGAACCTAACTACAAGGGTTTACTGATTGACTGTATTCTTGATTTAGTGCACGAAGACCTATAAAATCTAAACCCTAACTATTGCACAATAAAAAAATAGATATCAAATAAAAATGAGAATATTTCAAGGGGAATAGTTGAGCTATCCTAAAAAAAAACCTATATAATATGAGTGTTTTCTATATAACCCAAAAAGGCCTCAACCCAATGTAGTTCTCCCTCTAAGAGTGAGTGTGTAAATCTTGACTTTGTTAAATGAATGAAACTATATATATTAATTTTAATGCTTTACAATGAGTTACCTTGACCTATAGTAAAATGAATTTAGACTTAGTCTAAGACTATTATAATGTAACATAATTAAAACTAGAAATAATAGTGTTATTTTGCTCAATATGCAGTTGAATTTCTAAGTGATTTCTATATGATACTTTGAGAGACATTGATGTGATTATATATATAAATATTTTAAATAATTTTGTTAACCATCCTTGATAAAAACATATAAGGGGTAAAATTAAACATCTTAAATTTCAAAATTTATCATCAGAGCGTAGGGGATAAGGCTATACTAGTGGATAAGGTTGTAACATGTCCCTATCTAGCCTAGTGCAGTTCTATCCTATAAGGATAAAGACTATTGGGAATTGGCCAATAAGAGTTTGTAACATAATAGGGATGTCTAAATTATGTTTTGAGTAGTTTTAAGATAGTGAATAGAGTGTTAGATGCTCCGTAGAGACTTCAAATTAATGTAATGGTGAAAAAAATAAGGGTAAATACGTCAAGATTAAACATTGTCAAAAACTTAATAATTAAATTTGAAAGTCTAAATTTTACACCACTTCATTATAATTATTCAATGAATTAAAATTACTAGACTAAGTTAGATGTGAACCTAAATATATATACATACTTTGTATTTTAATACAAATCTTGATAGTACAAGATACCTCAATGTAAAAATTGAAACAATGCCACTAAAAGTAGTTATTGTTTATATTTTAAAATTAGAAATTTGAAACTTATAGTTTTAAATTTTAAAAGAGAGAGGAAATTATACACCTAAAATAATATGCAATCTAATCACTTTGTAACTTAAAATTAGATAAGTATGTGTACCCCCTTATTGATGCATTTAGAGAAATGTTAAATATGTGGTAAATTGAGAGTGATCATGTGTCAATTTGAAAACTATTTAAATCCTTTGAGTTTTAAATATTTTATGCTCCAACTCTCATTTGAATGTATAGAGTACTCTATAAAACTGAAATGGGTGAAACCACCAAATATGGCTACTTTGCATGTGAAAAAGAGGTTTAACTACCAACTATGGCTACTTTATAGCTAAAGAAAGGGTTTAACTATAAAAATGTGGTTCGCCAAAGTGAAACCATAGATGTTGAGTGTCACCAGACTCTAATGTGACCCATTTGTAACATTGAAATGAATCACACCACTATTAATGGATCTAAATTCTATTTGAAACATTTCAACTTTGAAACTTTTGAAGTTTTAAATTTTTCATGTAGTAATTTGAACATGAATGAATTTCATGTCCCTTATACTGTGCTAAATTGATATTGAATGCCATTGAACTTGTAATAACTTGCAACTTGTAATTGTAACTACTTTGTACGTGCTCATACATATGCATCAAGTATATGTGAATCTATATTAAAGTAATTATAGTAATGGGTGCACATGCATGTCACATGCCCCCATAATCTAAATTTTTTGAATCATGTTTAAATATTTGAAATTATATATTATCATAAATCTAAAATTTATTTCTCATGAGGCTTGGATTCTAAAAATAAGCCCATTGTGATGCCCCTTTTTTAGATGAGGGACATACCCTGCAAATAACTTATCTCAAAAATAGAGTTACAAAATATGTGAAAGATAGAATCATGTAGTAACATAAAAAATTTGAAAATATATTTCATCATATTATTGAATATAACACTAAATTTTCATATGAAACATATATATATATATATATATATATATATATATATATATATATATATATATATATATATATATATATATATATATATCATTGAAGCACATAAATATCATGTGCATGATATGTATCATGGCACAAGATTAAAATTGATAATTAGAAGAAATGCATGATATGAATTATGGAACCATAGCACAAAAAAATGATCATACAAGTAATGTCACACGATATCACATAATTTACATAGAATGTCATAGATAAGGCTCAAAGGATACATAGAAGGAACATGTGAATGATGCATAAATAGACAAGGCCAAAGGCCACACATAATAAGCAAGTAATTATTAACTTATCATGTAAGAAAGTAAGTGTTAAGCATTAATCAAATGAGACAAGTATACATCAACCATATTTATCAACATCATGGTTAACAAATAATAAATTCATGTAATCTCAATGTAAAGTTTGAGTGATTAGTAAAACATTTGCATGATATATAACTCAACATGGTAGATAGGTTGTGAATAGATAAAATTTGTTAAACTATTCATGGAGAAAAAAGAGATGCCACCAACTTAATAAGTTTATTAGGTAAATGGGGAAGCCTAGCATTGAAAAACCATGTAATAGTATGTGTTATATCACACTCAAAAACCTCATTAAAAGCAATATATTTTTGAAATATGGAATATGTTATCTACTTAACATAAAATAAATAACATATGCAAAGAAGTAAACTAAAAACATTTGAAAATGATTCTAAGGTTATTATTTTGAATTTTTTTTGAATTTTTAAATTTTTGACATATATGATTTTTAAATTTTTTAAAATAATAATAAAATTTAAAAAGTACCGAGAAGCAAGGCTTCTAAAATAGAACAAATGGGAGGGATTTAAAAAATCCTCAGCAAGGTGCTAAAGCATAATGTGGCAAAATGAAAGTCTAGGAAAATGCCCCCAATGTATTTGTAAATATTGATAGTAATGTAGTAAAAATATTTTTAAGGTTATTATTTTTTAAAAATTAAATAATAGTATGTCTTCTATCACACTAAAAAATCTCCTGAAAAGTAATATATTTTTTAATATGGAATATGTTATCTAATTAACGTAAAATAAATGACATATGTAAAGAAATGAGCTAACAACATTTTAAAAATGCTATTAAGGTTATTATTTTGAATTTTTGAATAATTTATTATTTTATTTTTTGAATTTATGACATATATGATTTTTTTGAATTTTTGAAATAATGGAAAAAATTAAAATAACCAAAAAACAAGGCTTATAAAATAGAATAAATGGGAGGGATTTAAAAAATCCTCAATAAGATGTTAAATCATAATGTGTCAAGATAGAAGTCATGGAAAATGCCCCCAATGTATGTATAAATAAGTGATAGTAATGTAACAAAACTGATTGGTATGTAGATAAAAATGTACATGTATCCTTAATGGGCAAGCATTAAATAAATAATATCTTGAATTCATACAATTGAGATTCCTAAAAATAGTATTGTATAACTATTGAAATAAATTAAAATAAATAATAAATAATGGTACTTAGTTTATTGTGTGTAAGTAGATCTAGACTAGAAATAGGTGTAAAGTATGTAGGATCAGTATTTTGGGTTAGTTATCAAATTCTAGAAATTGCACTTATGTGGCCATAGACACTCCCATCAGATATACATACTAATATTGGTGTTAGTATATGACTATGATGCAGGTGTCTAGTATAGAATAATGATTGGATTCGGATATGACCAAATTCATTATATGGGATTTATATAACATTTATACTAATATATTCATATCTGGGATAAAGGTTGTCACTTTTTTTTTATTGAAAAAATCCTATCTCTTCACAATTCTTCACCCTTGGAATGATTTTTTTGAAAAATGGATTAGTGGGATCAGGGTGTCGAACTCTACCCCAAACACCCCTCTATCAATGGGCACTTCCTACATATCTGATACTCCAAGGAGGGACTCAAACTTATGTAGTTCTCCCTATTTTCAGGATAGTGTGTGCATAAGGGTGTAATATATTATATGAAGATCATGTAGTGATCTAGTTTATAATTTGATAAATATCATGCATGGGTTGTTCTTTGAATGATTCAGACCTATAATACAATTATTCTTATGCTTGTTATGAAAATAGGGATAAATATGGAAGAATAGAATGCTTGTGTAATGGATGATTTAACTTTAGTACATGTTTATTTGGTATTTTATAGATGAGGAATAAAAAGGCTTAGACTTATATTTATATCACACATTTTGAAAATATTTCATGATAAGGTTAAATAAAATAAATAGGTTGACCCATAGGTTTTGAATCATTTTCAATTTGAATGAATTTTGGTATTACACACTAGATAAAGATATGGGTACTACAATTGATGGCAGTGTCCTATGACTAGTAGTGTCCAAAAGGCTAAAAAATAGATATGGATATAAAACTAACAATGAAGAATGTTTATCAGGTTTTAAGCTTTTTTTGAAGTAAATGAGACTTAGGCCATCAACATTATATGGATTGGACTAAGAGATAATCATTTAGGCATAGTGAGATGGTGAATGCAAGCCTTTTGGTAGTAGGGAGGTTTAGAGCTGAAGGATAGAGCCCTGATTGATATTTGTCAAATATTAAAAACTAATATACTATAAATATTCATTTTTAGTATCGATAATTCCCCCTTTTTAATCTAGTAATGCATAATAATAAAATTACTATTTTAAAGGAAAATATACGTACATGGATGTGTATAATACACCTCGCTTTTTTATGATCCCACTTTGAATAATTTATTGGTATATGACCTATAAACAAGAGCATGTTATAGTATAAATTAGTGCATGTAATTTTAAATTTTAAATAATTGAAATGTTTGAAAATAAAGAGAGCGAAGAATGAGTACACCTATGTGTTGGTGTAACCATGTTGTTTCTTGATGCTTTGACTTGGTAAATATGCTTCTTTATGAAGCATTAGCGCTAGAATAGGTTCAAATATAAACCTTGGATATTTGAAGAGGGAGATTAGAAGGTATTATTCCCCCAATCCAGTGAAAGGATGAGTTGTGACATGGCTATTGAGATCATTATATCTCAATCACATAACTCAAGTGTGAATATATATAATCTAGTGAGGGTGAGTGATTTAATCAACTCATCCTATAAATATGGTGATATTGGATGATTTAATCACTCCAACATATAAATATGGTGAGGTTAGATGATTTAATCATTTCAATATATAAAATTAACCCAATATTGCAGCATAAAAGGCTTGATAATAAAGCATCAGTGTGTAATTGATGCACCTTGATGAGTAGTATAATATGTAAATTTTTGAATTTTTGGTGCAATAGCATGGAATATGCACCTATAGTATGTCTGATCTAGAGTATATGTGTCATTAAAAACCTCTATTTAAATCTATGAAAAATTAATGCAATGTATATAATTTTGACCCAAGTGTATATTTGAATCATGGAAAAAAACTAGAAATTATACAAGTGTGGAGGTCATGTCCTTATGACATGCCTCCACTAAATTTTTGAGATATTGAGAAAATATATAAGTATGGAGGTCATGTTTTTAATATCATTCCCCCATTTTAATATGAAAATACTAATGTGTATAAGTGTGGAGGTCATGTTTTTATGACATGACCCCACTAAAATTGAGAAACTATGAAAATGTGTAGGTCATGTTTCTATGACATACCCTCCACATTTTGAGGTGAGTGAAATAGAATATGGAATGTACCTTACCTAAAAATGATAAGTTATCTATATAATCTACATATTAATCATGTATCATATATGGATAACATTATAAAATTAGATATATCAACTAGGCTCACAATATGTGATCACACCAAATCCTAAGATCCATGATATAGATCATGGAAATGTCTAGAGATTAACAATACAAGATCAAAAAACAATTAATCACACAAATATAATTTAAATTAATGGTCCAAGGTGACCTCATATAAGGAGCATGTTCAAATGTTGCACAATAAAAAAGAATGACATTTGAATTTCTAATCAACATGGAATGCATATTTAAATTTCCAATCAACATAAAATGGCACAGAGGCCAACAAGCAAGGAATATATTCAAATGTTTCATAAGAAAGACAATATAAATTAATGTAATACACTTGAGGAAGGGATGATATTAATAAATGAAGCATAAGAAGCCAACATAAACATATTATACTAGTCCTTACATATATGTGTTACAAAAAAACATTGTGTAACATAACATATCAAGTACAATGTGAAATATATGAGCATGGATATATATGTGAAAGCATTAACATGTAAGATCAAACATGAAAATGTATAAATGATCATAAAGGATATGTAACTTGTATCAATTTTGATCAAATAAAGCATATTCCCCCAATGTATTATATGGCATGAGTAGAGGAAAGGTCCAACATCTAGAAATGCATAGATCATGTATTTGGGTATCTATGTATCACACTCAAAGATATAGGAAACATATGTATATAAAGAAATGAAATGATATCTTATCTATTAAAATAAATCAAACAACATAGATGCCAAGGAGTTAATAAAATTTATGAATGCTAAGTATTTTTGTATTTTTGAATGTTTTTGTGTTTTCTTGAATTTTTTATTTTTTGGAAATTTTGGAATATTTGATTTTTTTTATTTTTGTAATATTTGTTATTTTTTTATTTTTTGAATATTTAAAAAGGAAAAGGTTGTCATATGATCCCATCCAAGGGATTATCATAGGTAAGTCTAGACTCAGAATATGGTATATGAAATTGATGGTACTACCAAGGAACATGCATAAGTATCATATCTGGATCTATAGAATATGTGGTATCATGTGTATGTGTAATCAGACTCTATGGTCATGATGAATAAAAAATAGGATCAAGGGTTCATGTAACCCATCATTTAATTCTATGTTTTTTGTTTGGATTAGTTTTAATTGGAACCTATTTAGTTGTTCTACGTAACTAAGTATGTTGTGTAGGCATAGATGAAGATTCCATGGAATCCATTGTGTTTATTTGGTGTAAAGGCCTCTCAATAATGGGTTGATTAGGAAAGGGCATTTTATTTTGCTTATCAATTCATGAATGATTAACCTTATTATATTTTATACTTAGTTTAAACTTCTCTTGTTCAATTGGATGTTCATATAGAATTTTAGGAACTATGATTACCATGTTGGTATGAATGTATTTAATACACCCAATCACTATGGAAGGTATTGCATGGAGTTTATGTATCCAATTTCATACCAATAAAATATCAGGTACTCTTGTATATGTTATAAATAATAAAGTGGTAACCACATGTGTTAAAGTGATTGTAAAGGTAAAACATTCTCACTAATAGCGTGTTGTGATGTCCCATCGAATGTTATGGTAGTTTTGGCTGAAGGGTGTAAATAATCATGTGTAAGTAGTGTCATGGTACATATGTTTTCACTAGCACTTTTTTTATCATAACACTATGTATAGGTTGATAATCAAGGTATGCTCAAATAAATTATGAATGAAGATCTGAGTCATTATCCACTACTTCACTATCATCAAATATAATATAAGGTCTCTAAACCATAGGAGGTAATTTGCATGTATAGGTGCCAATAACATCATCTAATGGGTTCTCATAATTTTATTTAATAAGATGCACATTGTATGCCATTTTCACTTTTGGATCTTTCTTAGAATGATCTTGTAAAGGATTGTTAAATATTTTATAAATCTGATGATCACTAGGTTGTGAATGTAAATCCTTTAGAGGATCATCGAAGGTAATCTTTTGGTCATTAATGAGGTCTTGGATCTTATGATTCAATGTATAATATATGTTCATAAAGAGATTAAAGCCTTGGTGATAGTCATAATATGCATTAACATCATATCCTTTGGGTAGAGGTCAACTCATATCAACTTATATGGGAGGAGGGAGAGATATAAGATGACACTCCATAATCTTTTGAAGTAAAAAAACTAGAGACTCAAGTAATCATGTAAATTTTGTCTTAGTTGTATTGGATAAGATGAGTCGAGTAGGTTGTTATGACACTGTATTAACCTTTGTGGTTTTTTCCTTTTTAGTTTATTTCAGTTTGACCTTGTCGCTTGGTTTGATATGAAACTTAGTATTGGATGTAGTCAATGTGTTTTTTACATACTTCAATTTTTTCAAGGAAATAATTTTCACTTCACAGTCTTGAATAATATGGCATAAGTAATCAAAAAATTTGAATTTTAAAAAAATAATGGAATCATGTAATGGGGAAAGCAAGCTTTGCTTGAAGATTTATTGAAGTTATTTATTTGCCATTGGATTTTCCATTTTGGCCAACATTGTTTTATATCTCAAAACCTATTCACTAATAGGTTCATTGGTGCCTTTTTTTATCTTTAAAATTTGAGTTTATGACATATTTTTAGTGATGTTGATAGAGAATGGTGCTAATAATTGATTGGTTATAATTTTAAACATTCCCACTAATTTGAGTGGTAAGTCATATAATTGTCATAAATCATAGTCCTTGATGTTCCTTAAAAATAATTTGGTCATTTTTTTATCATTGGAGGTATAATTATAACATGCCACATAGAAATATCTAAGATGTTATTCAGTATCACCCTTGTCATCATAAAAAGTTAACTTGGGTACAACAAAACTAGTTGGCAAAGGGTGTGAATATATTTTAGGTGTAAGAGAATTATGGTATACATCTTGTGATCAATATCATAAGGTGACTTCATAGATTTTTTCTTAATTTTGGTAACCTTAGCTTGAATTTTTTTTGTAGTTTGTACAAGATCTTGTACATTTTGATCACTACAGTTACAAGTTTGAGAAGTCACCAAAGGGAATGGAAACATGGTTTGAGTTGATATAGGCATTGAAACCATCAATTGAGTTGAAGTGATAATAATTCCTATGGAAGATGTAACAATAGTAGTATTTGTTTTATGGAATAATAGTGTAAACACATAACCCATGCCCCATGAGATGTATGGAGTGATGATGTGCTCAAGGTGAGGGAAATAAGAACATGGGGATGTCCCATAGCTCTAATATCATGATCAATAAATGTACTTGATTTTTCATCTATACTTTTGTTTAAAAAATTTCCAATATGGTTTTGAGGATATCATCAATATCTTCATGGTTTTGGTGAATACTCTCTCAAAACATAGCAATATCTTTCACTTGCTCTTGATATATTTGTTCATGTTCATCATTTACATTCAATTCATTATTTTCATGATCAAAATCATATTATATAATAACCTATTCAAGATTTTGTTCAATTTCTTTATTGGCACTTTCATTGGGCATGAGATTTTATACTTTGTTGGTTTGAGCCATCTTAGGTGTAAAAATAGGAAGCTCCAAGTGTTTAATAAAAATACCATCCAATAAATGGATATGCCTAAGTTGAATTATATAATAGAATAAATATAGAAAAAAAGAAAGGAAAAAGCTCAGGAGGTTGAATACCCTAGGGCAAGTTAGAGTTTGAATAAAGAGACATGGAGGTCAGGTTCACCAAATGTTTAACTCTAAACTGAAAAAGGTGTAAATAGGGTTAAGAATATAGAATTATTTAAAACATAAGGGTTATAAACTAATCTAAAGAATACTAATTAATACAAAAATTAGATAAATAATATACTGAATTTATATAATTGAGATTGCTAAAAATAGTATAGTTATTAAAAGATATTGTAATAAAAAATAATAATGGTACTTAATTGGTTTATTGTGTGGAGGTGAATCTATAATATAAACATGTGTAAATTATGTAGGATCGGTATTCTAGATCAGTCATCAAATTCTTGAAATTGCACTTCTGTGGTCACAGACATTACCATCAGATCTAGACATTATCATTAATGTTGGTATCTGATTATTGTACAAGTGTCTAGTATGAAATAATTAATTGATCTAGATGTGACTAACTTCATTGTTTTAATATTTTTGTCACCCTTATATTGATGTATTTAGATCTTGGATATAGATTGTCATTCTTCATTGATTGATAAAATCCTAGCTCTTCCCACTTCTTCACCCTTGGAATGAGTTTTATGAAAAATGGGTTAGTGAGATCATAGGGTTGATCGTCCCTAAAGACCCTTATGTCAATGGGTGATTCCTAAATATCTAATACTATAAGGATAGATTCAAACTTATGTATTTTATTCTTATGTATGAAAAAGTGTGTGCACAAGGGTGAAATATACTATATGAAGATGCATGGAGTGATCTATCTTGTAATTTGACAAATATCAATCATTGGTTTTTATTTGAATGCTTTAGAAATGTAATATAATTACTCCTATAATTTAAATGAAAATAGGGATGAATAGGGCATAATAGAGTGTTTGTGCAGTTGATTGGTTTGCTTTAGTAGGTGTTTGCTTGGTATTTACTAGATGGGGAATGAAAAGGCCTAGATTTGTATTTATAACACACCTTTTGAAAATATCTCACAATAGGGTTCAATAATAAAAATATGCTAACCCATATGTTTTCCCTCAAAGACCCTATCAAATCATTTTCAACATTCTTATATTTTATTTTCCAAATATATATGTATATCATGAATAAATGATATAGATCATTTTGGGAGTTGTTTGAGGAAGAAGAGGTATCCATCTTAATGGGGAATTTTAAGGTATATTTAAATAATTTTAATTAGGTTAAATATTTTTTTGAGTGTTATCCTCTAGTTTTTCCTCTTATATTAAATCAAACTAGGATAAATCAATTGTCCATTTATTTTTCATGTACCCAACTTTCCTAGATAATTCGTTACATCTTGATTTCTCACTAAACTGATTTACCTGATTATCCATGGATTATTATGGTTGTTAAATTGATTTGCTAATTTTTAACTAAATTTTAATTCATATCTTGTTATGGGATAGATGTATGTTACTTAGAATTCATGATTTAATTATTATGAGTTGGTTAATTGTGAATTATGTACATAATAATTATGTTACATTTGATATTACAACATTTTTTTATGATATATAGCATGATGTATTTGACTAACTACCATCTTATCATGACTTGGATGTAGGATAGTTCATCCCTCAGAGCATGATCGAGGGAGAGCATCATCAAAGAGGGTGATGTAGATGGACATGGTGAAGGATGACAAAAGAATTATTAAAATGATGCACACACCACATTATGTTTTATATATGCATTGTGTTGGATTGTTAGAGTTAGTATGTTTTTAAAGTTAATTGTAGTTATAAACTAGAGTTCTCATGTTATAAATGTTAACACATATATATGGAATAAATATTGTATTTGATTACATCATGTATATTTTACGTAGGCTTAGTGCTTAATATTGTAGTATGATTTTATAAGGTTACTTTACTTATATTTGTTTATGATTATGAGAACATAAATCTAGTAGTTGATATCTGATTACTATTATATATAGACTAAAAAAATGTCTTTACAACATTTTAGAATGCTAAGCTTTATATTATTGATATTATAGAATATCAATATACACCAATCTATTAAAATAATGAAAGACATAGATAGCCTATATACAATAGTAATGACACAAATGATCATCTTGTTATGATTGAAATTGATAATTGATTGGTCTATCATCTTGATATAAGAAGATAATTGATGTTGTGTTAGTTATATTACATAAAAATAAAGGAGATAATTACCTTTATTGGTTATTGAAGGAGGTTGAATTATCCTAAATACTAACCTAAGATCTAAGCTTAATATTTCTAACATGCATAGACTACATTGAAGTGGAAGTAATACTTATCATTGCTAATAATATATTTAGTGTACTTTTAGAGTGAGTTACTCAAACTTCTAACGTAGAGTAACATGCATAATTTTGAAATGTACATATTAATGATTGAAGAATTAGAAAAAGTGAAATTAAGGATTTTCTTAATCATTATTAATGGAAGTTAATTGGTCGTAGTCCTTGATTGGAATGGAAAAACATGGTGACTACAAGTTGGTAGAGATTATATGCAATTTTGATGGAAAGGATTTGAATGAGTAGATTAGAATAAGAAGTGAGTCATGGAGGATAAGGAAACATGGATGAATAGAAGAAGAGGTTACTTGAGTGACGATGGGTGACCAATAACACATAGGTTACTTTCATATTTCCTTGATGCATAACTAAAATATGCTCTCCACTTTCCCCCTTATGGGATTTTAAGGATCAAAAATAGTGAAATTTATCTTTTTAATTTGGTTTTGCAAGTTGGATTTTATCACCATATGTGATTCCATGGGGTATGATGACTGGGATTTAATCCCTAGAGTACATACCAACACCATACATTTGATGGAGTATATGAATTGAAGAAAATTGTTGTAAAAACATAGTGAAATTCCCTATAAAGGGATTCATGAAAACAAAGGGTTTATCCCCAAAACTAATCTATCAAACATTAACCTCTAAGTCCAAATTTTCTATAGCACTTCACTACTCATATCTTAGAATGAAGTGCTCATGAAGGAGCTAAACCCTCCCACTAATTTATTGTTATTTTTTCTTCTTCGATAGAATTTTTAGCCCCACATACTGTGAGGTATATTAGGGACCATCTAGAAAGCCTTGTCAAAACTTAGATTAAGACCTTTTGGCTATAAATAATTTTAAAAACGATGGAAACCAACCTCCCCCAAGATATCACAACACACCACTT
The DNA here is from genome assembly GCA_037957365.1 of Torreya grandis. NCBI lineage: Eukaryota > Viridiplantae > Streptophyta > Pinopsida > Cupressales > Taxaceae > Torreya > Torreya grandis. Next base: position 282,090 of record JARHVA010003410.1, on the reverse strand, counting down.
AAAGTGAGGGTTAAGATATTAATCTTTTATCATTTATTGTGAGGTAGATATGTGGGTTATAATCATGGTGTACACCCATTTTAATAATAAGAAAGGGCTTGTCTTATATACGTGTCATTACTTATTTGTTGTCATATAACCATTTTTCATGATATACCTTACACATCAAATAAATCAAAATTATCTTAAGTCTAAAAACTTTATAACATCCCATTACACATTATCATGATAAGATGTTATGCTACCCAAATTTTGAGTCATTTTATCCTACCCTAACATCATGTTGTCTAATTTAAATGGTACCATGTCCACATTGTATCATTATACTACCCATTTGAAAAAAAATCTAAATCAGGTCCATTTCAACCCAAATCCAATTTGAAATCAATCATCTGATTTAGGTCTATTTTGACCCCATTCCTATTGTAAATCAAATCCAAATCAATCAACCTTCAAGTCAAAGACAAACATTCTAAAGTCATGTTGGAGAGTTGTCAGTGATGTCATGGAGTTGTCCTTGTCAATGGATAAAGTGCTTTGATAGCCTAAGTAATAATGACAAAGTGTGCAATGTGTTTGTCCTAGTGTGCTTAAAGAAGGCTTGGTTGATCTTCAATTTTATCATGATTAGAGATTTTCAAGGATGAGTATGGTGATTAGAGCATGTGCATGAGATCCCTAAGATTTTATATATGCTTTGAGTACTTATGTGCATAAGTATAATTTGTTTTCTTGTACATAGTTTTCATATAGACATTTTGGGTCTAGCAGCAAAAAAATTGAGTAAGCAGTTTGATGACATCACCATTGTCACATGTTGATGAGTTAGGGGGAGTTAGTCATATGGTTGTGATCACATTTGTACCTAGATCTTATGATCTAAGTCTTAGGTAATGCACCTAAGTGAAATTAAAGTTATGTGGGTACATACTTGGGCTCTTAAGCATTTTGATAGTGTTTTCCCATACTTAGTCATATTGCAATATGGCAAGTAGAGCTGAGTAAGCATGTTGATGAGGTTAGCATTTATACGCATAGAGGTTTATGGAGGAAATGATCACATGGGTTTATTTATTATTATGCCTAGTTAATTTTGCATAAATTATATGACAAGAGATGAAGCACTTTAAAATTTATTCTTGTGCAAATTTGTGCTCTTAGGCAATTTGACTGTGTTTTTCCATACTTAGCCAAATTTACATAAGGCAAGGAAGAATCGAGTAGGCATTTTAATGGTTGAATATCTCACACATGTGGATGTTTTAGGAGAAGGTGATCATATGGTTTAGTTTAGTTTTTAGCCTAGTTTATTTTCACTAAATCTAATATAATGCATTAAAGCACAACAAAAGTTATGCAACCACAAAGTTGGTCTCTCAAATAAATTTTAAGCTTAGTTGGCTTTGTGATAGAAGATATTGAGAAGGATTTTTAATGGCATTATATCTCAAACATGAAAAGGTTCTAGGAGAAATTTTTTACATGTTGGATTTCCCTATGAAAGGTGTTCATATGGTTCAAATGTGAGGACATGATATTGATTAAGGCAAAAGATATAGATGTGTAAATTTAGCTCTCCAAGCATATTGCAGTTGGTCCCTATACTTAGTCAATTTGCTTGATGAAGATCCAATGGTTCATGGGAGATCATACCAATTGATATAAAGGTGAGCATAGATTCAAATGAGTAAATGTGATGGTTTTATAGAAAAGGTAAATATTGAGCAAGTCTCAAAGAGATTGACGGTGTGTGTAGAGTCAAGATTACTAGAGTGCACGAGATGAAGTCAAAGTGATTGAGGTTCAATTTTTGAGTATTGTAACCTATGTGTTAAAGTTATAAATATCAATGGAATGTGATTGGTTGATCTGAGTGAGATCATGAGATGAAGGCATGGTGTTCAAAGTTTAACCGTGACCATTTGAATTTGAATTTTGCAAAGGAAAAGACCACTATCAGGTTTTTATGCTATATCTTTTGATCTATATAGAATTTACTAAGGGTGTAAAAATAAAAGATGAAGAGGAATACATGGATAATATAATGAACCTAATTTTAAGATATATAAGTGTGTAAAAACAAACATATTAAACTCCAAAATTGATTATGTGTTTGCTCATGGATTATAAGTGACCCGAGAAGATTGTTTGAGCTTGTTTTAATATTGTTTCAATATATATTGATGAATTGGATATTAGGGAGTGTTTTGGAATCCATAAGGATTATTTTTGTGCATTATTAATGTTTTATAAATTGTATGTAGTATAAACAAAGTCTTAAAATTTGTTTGTGTGTTCATTCATAATGACTGTGTATACAAAGAATTGTTTGAGCAAATTGTGTTTAATCAAAAGGGTGATGTGATGGATTTGGAAACTTAAGGTGAACCTATAAATAATATGGTATGGGTTTATTAGTTTTAAGAGTGTTCTTGAGTTATTAATTTTCTTGGAAAAGTGTCAAAGAGATGAATGGGCTCTATAGGACCTAAAAGTGACTTAGGCCTATTTGAAATTAAAGTGTGCTTAAGCATGACCCACATGAGATGCCTTAAGGGTGAAGGAATGTATTGTGGAAAATAATTAAATATTTTGGTCTTGATAATTTTATTGCTCTATATATAGTGAAACCAAATGTGTTGGTTTCTAGACTTGAATGTGGAAGAATTATGCAAGGTGGATGTGAGAGTTGTGAAGCGAAGGATAGGTAGTGTGCCTATTGGTTGAGTTAAGGAAAAGAATAGTTTTTTGATTATGTGTATGACATGTAGGTCATGTTCTTAATGTTAGGATAGTTTTCTTATAGTTTGAGGATATGAAAAGAGGTCTGATTGTGTATATGAGGATAGTTTGAGTGAAGAAGGAGAGAGATTGTGACATGCCTATGTGAGAGGCCTATTTGTGATAGAGAGTGTTTGTACAGAGGTTATAAAATAGAGATCCATCATTATGTGTTGAGGAAATCATTTCTAAGGTGGAGGTATTTAAAGGAAGCTCTAAAAGACTTGGTCTTCCTTAAGGGTAGTATCTCCTTGTGAAATAGGTGTTTCACTAAATACCTTTGGTCAGGAGGATATGATCAAGGTTTATTGGTATAAAGGAGTTGATTAGTCTCTTATTTGCAAGTTTTTATAGGATAGTATTCCATTTGTGTTGTAGGCTTGAGAGTGGGTTTTATTCCCCATGAGGGTTTCCCACAAGAACTATGTGTTATGTGTTTGATCTTGTGTATGCATTGAATGTATGAGCTCTCTTGCTAATATTTATTGATCAATTTTATATATGATGATTGGTTAATAATTAAAAAGAATGCATTTTTTTTTTTGAAATATTTGGGATCACTAATTCATTCCTCCCTCTCAGTGATTTTACCTCTAAAAATTGGTTAATAGTTTATATATTTAAACATAAAACTTGAATATCATATGCATATGCATAAATGAATGGTGCACTTTTGATATACAAATTGTGAGAATTTATGACTATGTGTATATTAAATATTCAAGATATATATATATATATATATATATATATATATATATATATATCTTTGATTGTAAATAAGTTTGGTTTAAAGACTATGTATACATGTAAGTTATTATGAGAGGAAAGATATAAATTAAGTTTCCATTTTGAAACATGTAAAGTAATTTAACTTTTTAAGCTTATAAGTTCTTATACTAATAGATAAATTATGTCAATCTTGAGTGAATATATGTGAATGGGTCATATTGTTCAAACACTTATATAAACTCTGTCTCATTCTGAAAATTTTATGGCTCTCAAGGAATTGGTTTTTGGTACTAGTTTTATTTGATAGACACACTTGGAGATTTTGAAAGAGTTTAAAACCTTCATTATTAACTAAGTTTAAGTTTAGTATTGAATGGTTGATTGGTTTATTTCACTTTGTTTCCTTTTATACATATATAGTATAAGGATTTTATTAAAGGAAAAATAGGGTAATTATTTGGGATGTTTTGATCATAATTAAATAATATCACTTAGGTGTAAATTTGTGAATGAAATTGGAGATTTAGGAAATGTTGAGACCCTAATTAGATTTAAATGCTTTTTCATGGAAAGTTATTAAATTATATAGTTTTGAAGTGAATGGGAAAATACCATAGCATAACTGATATATATATATATATATATATATATATATATATATATATATATATATATATATATATATATATATATATATATATATATATATAATGGGATATATATTATGGAAAGAACATATTTTATATGTCTATATGTGAACTTAGTCTACATACACATATATAGCTTTTATGAATATATTATGCATACCCATAGTTATAGTTTTTTATTAAGTTATGAAGGCATAAAAACCTAAAGGATAGTTTACTTTTATGCACAAAGCCTCTAAATAGGTATAATATAATGAAATATTCTCTTTTAAATAATTATGATTGTTGTTGCAATTGAATGGTATGTACAATATATATATATATATATATATATATATATATATATATATATATATATATATATATATATATATATATATATATATATATATATGAGAATGTTGGTTTTTATACATTTTAATTTACTTACAAAAGATAGATCATGCAATAGAAGTATGTATTGTACCCATATGGTACTAAAATTGAACTTTTTACGATAATTTTTTATTTATTAAATAATATAGAAAAGATTAATACCTACATTTGTTGAACTAAATGTATGCATAAAGATTATTCCTGTAAGTATCATGTTTTTATACCTGCTATTAGAATAATCTATATGAATATGTTGGTTAAGTTATTGTTAACCAAATCTCATATTGATGTTACTAACTAAGAGTGAGACAGACTTCACTAGCTTATTTAGAATCAACAATTCCAAATGAAGGTAATATGATCAACTGGTGTGTATGAATTTGACTGATCATAGAGATCATTATCTATTTGAAACTTTATCCAAATTAACATTTAGATAGAAATTATCATTTAATATGTATGATTTACATGTTTGTGAAATATCATGTTAAAACATATTTTCTTTATGGTACACACAGTGTAGTAGAATCTTACAACACACAGGTACTAGCATGTCTCTTTGGATTCCCATACCATCACTATCTATCCATTCATGAAGGGAGGGCCATTCCCTATTTAGGGGATTGTGTAAGAGATTTATGGTCCATGGTTGGTGTGAAAAATTACTTGGATGATTCTCTCCTTCCTCAATGTAATAATTATTGGAGACTACACTTGAGTTTATCAGAGATACTAGAGTGGATTGACTCGAGCTATATAAAGCATTGTGTCTATTATTGTATTTATGTTAAGGATTAATGCCTGTTAGAAATTTAATTAATTAATTATTTTATATTTATATTAGTGGTTGTATTATTATACTAGTTGTGGCTAGATTTTAATGTAATTACTTTCTTTATATAGCTATGATATATTACATATTATGCTAGTGATTAGAAACTATTATTGTTACATGTTTACATATGTTTAATATGATTAATAATATGTTAATATCAATAATTAGATTCTTATGGTGTAATATAATGAAATAATAAGTTTTATGAAAATTTTAAAAAAATAATGCATTGCTCTAGTAAATACTTATGGGGATGTTACATTGTGGTCTCAGAGTCATGGCTCAAACTCTAGGACTAAATGAGTCTGTTAACATTTTTGTATTCTTTAGCTATCAAAAATAATAATGGTGTAAGAAATAGAAAATGGAGAGGGTCCTTTGAATGTGAATGATAATAACCCTTTATTTGATCCTAACCATTTGTCATTTAATAAGTAGCAAAGTTGGATCAAATTATTTTAGCCATGAATGAGACTAGGAAAAGAATCATAGCCATAAAGTAGGAAATTCATGGACATAAGGAGTAAACCCATCAAGATGAGCTTGAATAGAAACCTATTGAGCAATAAATTTCTTAATAACATAGACATGAGGAAGTGCCTCAATATGTGAAATCATGTGTAGCTATAGAATTGGCAAGGGATATGAAAAAGGTGAATCCACCTAAGTTTGACTAAAACATTATGGGACATGGAGCTAAATCATGGTTGATTGAAATAGAAAATTATTCCAAGATTCTAAACTACTTTGAGGTCACCAAAGTCATTTGGGGAGCATATCAGTTGGCTAGAGAAGTAGCTATGTGGTGGGCCAATAAGAAGTTAAAAATGAATATGAATTCAACCACCACTACTTGGGAGTAGTTTATGACACTATTCAAATCATGGTGGATTTCATAGTTATATTTTAACTTAAAACTTACAAATTTTTAGAATCTAAAGCAAGGAAACTTGTTAGTAAATGAGTACTAGGAACAGTTCACCAAACTTTTAAAATATGTACCTTAATATCAGGAAGATGAGAGGTTCAATATTAGGAAGTTCATCATGGGATTAAAACCCTAGATTGGTAGAGAAGTGGACATTCATAGACCATCTACCATGAACCAAGTCTTAGAGAAAGTAGTCAAATAGGAACAAAAGTTGAAATCTCTTGTTTAGGTCAGGGACAAGTTTAAGAAAAAGTTTAGAAGTTATAAGCCAACTTTTAAGAAGAACTATAAGAAAAGGAGTGTAGATTCCAAGATTCGGTTCAAGATTCAAAATATCAGATTCAACGATGGTTCAGGTAAAAATAAAATGGGTAATGGTTCTAAAGGTGGTTTCAATGGAAAATAATAGTTTGATAGGAATGGACTACCAAGAGGTTGCTTTATTTATGGAGGTGACCATTTTGCATGTGAATGTACCTAAGATAATTTAAGGAACAAAGTTTCTACCCCTTAGTAAGAAACTTTTCAACAATGTATTCATATGATAGTTAATAATCGATAAGCTAAATTCCAAGCTTCACCCATGGAACTATCAAGTATTTTGTTTAAACATCAAGTTTTTATTTTGATAGATATAGGGGCTACATAATGTTTTATAGATCCTAGAATTCTAAATAAACTATCTATAAAAGCTAGTATAATGGCAAATACATGGTCAGTACAACATGGGAATGATTCTAAAGTCCAAGTTGACAAGTGTTTAGTTGAAGCAAAAATTAGGTTATTGTATTTCATAATGATTATAGATATTTATGTAACACCACTAGGGTCATATGATGTGATCCTATGAGTCAACTGGCTTGTGAAGCATAAGGCCAAGGTTGAATTTTATTTGAAAAGGGTTAAGTGTCTATATAATTCTATAAATTAGACACTAATTTAGGATGAGAAAAGGGAGTTAAAGCTTAGGTAGATTTCTGCAATGCAACTCAATAAGGCCCAAAGAAAAGGATGTCAAACATTTATCATCAAGATAAATGAAATGAAGGAAACTAAGGAACCATAAATTAAATATTATCCTTTCCTTAGAATTTCCATGATTTGTTTCTAGAGTAATATCCAAGATTACCTCCTAAATGAAAGTTTGATTTCTCTATTGATATCAAATCAGGATCGGAACCTCGGTCTAAGGCACTGTATAGAATGACAACCATTGAATTAGTTGAATTGAAGGCACAACTTTAGGAGTTATTGTCCAAAGTATTAATTAGGTCAAGTGTGTCACCATGCGGTGTACCAATTGTATTTTTTAAGAATAAGATGGTACTCTTCAACTTTGTATTGATTATAGAATGTTGAATAAAGTGACCTTTAAAAATAGGTATCCACTACCTCAAATATATGATATTTTTGATAAAATGAGTGGAGTAATGGTATTTTATAAAATTTATCTTAGATATGAATATCATCAATTAAGAATAAAAGATGGGGATATTTCAAAAATAGCATTTAAAACTCATTATGGGCATTACAATTTTATAGTGTTACCATTTGGGTTGATGAATACACCTACAGTATTCATGAATTTCATGAACAGTTTATTCAAAGATTACCTAGATTATTATTTTTTTGGTATTTTTAGATGACATTCTTATATATTATAAGGATGAAGAAGAGCATTTTCAACATTTGAAGTTAGTTTTGCAATGTCTGTGAAAGCACAAATTGTATGGAAAGTTGTCCAAGTGAGTATTTTTCCAAAAGAAAGTGCAATATCTAAGACATATTATCTCAATGGATGGGATATATATTGATCTAACTAAAAGAGAGCCATTATGGAGTGGATAGTACCAAGAAATGTCCATAAGGTAAGGATCTTCATGGAATTAGCAGGCTATTATAGGAAATTTCTTTCAATTTTTTTTCAAGATAGCTAATTTGATTACCTATCTGCAATATAAGAATTAAAGTTTTATCAAGTCAGATAAGTATGAAGAATATTTTTAAGAATTGAAAATAAAGCTTACTTCAACACCGATGTTAAAAGTTCTTGATCCCAATGGTCAATTTTTAGTGATCACAGATGTGTATGGGGATGGACTAGGAAGAGTCCTTATGCAGGATGGTGCAGTAGTAGCTTATGAGTCAAGGAAGCTGAAGCCTTACAAGGTGAATTATGCCCCTCATGATTTTGAACTTGTAGTAATTTTTCATGCTTTACAATTTTAGAGACATTATTTTTTGGGAAGACTATTTGAGCTCAAGACTGATAACTTGGGACTTAAATACATCTTCATCCAGCCAAATTTGAATGTTCATCAAAGACACTAGTTAGAGTTTTTATCTGACTATGACCTTGATATTAATTATATCAAAGGCAAGGATAATAGTGTAGTTTATGCCTTAAGTCATAGAAGGTACATATAAATTTTGGATACTATCAAGAGAATTCTATGATCAAGTCAAGAAAGTTTTGTTTGAAAATGCTCAAAATCTTAAGTATAAAGTATATAGCTTAGAGAGTGATGGTATTCTATGATACAATGGGAGGATGTATGTGTTAGATCAGGAGAATATAAGGAGAAATTTACTAAAGGAACTATATAATTCCCCATAATCAGGACATCCATGAGTAATAAAGTTAATGACAAAGCTTAGACCACTTGATTTTTGGAAGGGAATCAAGAAAAATGCAATGGAATTTGTGTCACATTGTCTGGAATGTCAATGAGTGAAAGATGAACATGTGAAGTTGACTAGATTTTTATATACACTTTACATACCAAAGTGTAAATGGTAGGTGATCAATATGTACTTTATCCAAGGATTACCATTATCATGGAACAAACACAACATGATCTTGGTTGTAGTTGATAAACTAACAAAGGTAACACATTTTATATCAGGTAATATGATTGATAATGCATTGAATATTATGAAGAGATTCATAAAATAAGTGTATCAATTTCATGGTTTTTTGAAAAAGATCATATTGGATCATGATCTGATAATGACTTCTAGATTTTGGTTAAATTTGAATTCAACTTTGGGTACACAACTAAACTTTAGCATTGCATATCACCCATAGACTGGCGGTCAAACTAAATGAGTTAATCAAGTGTTAGAGGATATTAGTCATATGTATTGCATGGATTAGTAGTATAAATGGGAATAATACCTTCCATTAGTTGAGTTTTCATATAATAACTCATACCAATCTGCTTTGAAGATGGTACCATTTAAAGCACTTTATGAAAGAAGATGTAAGACACCAATCAATTGGGACAGGTTGAAAGATAGGGTAGTCTTTAGACCTGAGATGCTTTCATAAATGGAATATCAAGTCATAAAAATTAGAAATAGATTGGATGAGGCTAATGATAGGTAGAAGAGTTATATTGATGTGAAGAGAACAACTAGGTAGTTTTTAGTAGGTGATAATGTAATATAAAGTAATTTTATGGGTTAAGCCACAAAAGATCTCGATTAAAATTGGGAAGTTAGAAAAAATTTCACCGAGATATGTGGGAAACTTCAATATTTTATAATTGGTAAATCATGTATCCTATAGGCTTGATTTGCCACCATCCCTAGCTCTATTTCATAATGTTTTCCATGTATCTTATCTTAAAAAGTATATAGCTAATCCTTCACATGTGTTGGATTAGAATGTTTTATAAGTTCTAGATTATGGGGTGGTCATGGTAGAATCAATTAGAGTAATTGATTCTCAAAAACTTCATTTGCATAATAGATAAGTGTCATAGTGCAAGGTCTTATGGGACCAATACTTTAAGGATAGTGCTACTTACGAGGACTATGATGAGTTCACAAGCTATTACCACAATTGTTTTCTTGATATGATGCTTCTTACTATGTTATTTTTCTACTAAACTCTATTTATTATTCAAAACTATTATTTGAATAAGTGTCATCAGGATGATGATTAGATTTAGGGGGGAAGGATGTTACATACCAATTTCTCACTAAGCTAATTTACCTAGTTATTCATGGATTATTATGGTTATTAAATTGATTTGTTACTTTTTAACTAAATTTTAATTCATGTTTTTATGAGACATATGTATGTTACTTAGATTTCATGATTTTATTATTATGATTTAGCTAATTGCTAATTTCATACATAATGATTATGTTATATTTGATATTATAACATTGTTTTATGATATATATCATGATGTATTTGACTAACTAATTTCTTGTCATGAGTTAGATGTAGGAGAATTCATCCCTCAGAGCTTGATGGAGGGAGAGCATCATTAGAGAGGGTGGCATAGATGGAAATGGTGAAAGATGATAGAGAAACTACTAAACCTATGCACGCACACACCACATTAGATTCTATATATGCATTGTGTGTTTATATTGTTAGAGTTAGTATGTTTTTAAAGTTACTTGCAGTTAAATATTAGAGTTTGTGTGCTATAAATTTTAGTACATAGATATGTAATAAATATTGTATGTGATTTCATCATGTATATTTTACGTAGACTTAGTACTTAATATTGTAATATGATTTTATAAGGTTACTTTACTTATATTTGTTTGTGATTATAGGAACATAAATATAATAGATGATATCTAATTACTATTATATATAGACTAAAAAAATGTCTTTATAATGTTTTAGAATAGTAATCTTGCTATTATTGATATTTGAGAATATCAATATATGCCAAGCTATTGAAATAGCAAAAGACATAGATAGGATATATACACTAGTAATGACACAAATGATTAGCTTGTTATGATTAAAATTAATAATTGATTGGTCTATCATTTTGATATAAGAAGATAATTGATGTTGTGTTAGTTATATTACCATAAAAAGAAAGGAGATAATTAATTTTATTAGTTATTGAAAGAGATTGAATTATCCTAAATGCTAACCTAAGATATAAGACTAATATTTCTAACATGCATAGACTACATTGAAGTGGAAGTAATACTTATCATTTCTAATAATGTTTTTAGTGGACTTTTAGAGTGAGTTACTAGGACTTGTAACATAGTGTAACATGCATAATTTTGAAATGAGTATATTAACGATTAAATAATTAGGGAAAGTTTGAGTGAAGTGAAATTAGCGCTTTTCTTAAGCATTGTTAATGGAAGTTAACTAGTCTTTGTCCCTGTTTGGAATGGAAAAACACAGTGACTATAAGTTGGTAGAGATTGCATGTAATTTTGAATGGAAAGGAGTTGGGTGAGTAGAGCAGAATAAGAAGTGAGTTGTGGAGGATAAGTACACATGGTTGAAGAGAATAAGAGGAAAGGTAGAGAAAGAAAGAGAAGGAAATAATTCTGGTTTGATTCAGTATCAAGTTAGAAGCAATTGCAAGGTTGGTGATGTTTTTAATATTCTATTGTTTAAGGAATTTTGAGTGACTTTATTCCTAAGGTTTAGAAATAAATTGAATTTTGTATAAGGATACAAGCTTAGCCCTGTGGATGGATTGGCCATCCATAGAAATAAACTATTATCTTATAAACCCTATGAATGTAAACCATTTATGTATAGACAAGAAACCATAAGAGTTAAATGGTTTAGTTGTTTGGACTGTGTAATGCCCTGGCTCAAAAATAGAAATCAAGGAGAATAGTTTTTGTAAAATATAATTTTAGACTATGTTTGAAACTCTAGATGTATATTTTCATAGATTAAGCGCTATATATATATATATATATCTATATATAATTTTAGATTGTGTTTGAAACTCTAGATGTATGTTTTCATAGATTAAGTGCTCTATAGGATATATATATATATATACACACACACACATATATATATATACTTAGTTGGTTTATATACTTAGTTGAGTGTCTGTACACACACACACACACTCAACTAAGTATATAAACCAACTAAGTATATATATTCATATATATATATATATTTGAAACTCTAGATGTATATTTTCATAGATTAAGAACTCTATAGGATACACACACACACACACACACACACACACACACACACACACACACACTTGGTTTATATACCTAGTTGAGTGCATACACACACACACACACACACACACATATGTATGTATGTATCTATATATATATATATATATATATATATATATATATATATATATATATATATATATATATATATATATATATATATATATATATACTTGGTTTATATACCTAGTTGAGTGCATACACACACACACACACACACATGTGTGTGTGTGTGTGTGTGTATTTGAAACTCTAGATGTATATTTTCATAGATTAAGAACTCTATAGGATATATATATATATATATATATATATATATATATATATATATATATATATATATATATATATATATATATATATATATGAGTTAAAACTAAAGAAGAAGTTTTGAACGTGTTAGAATGGGATTTTTTACTATGATTTGTTTAGTATATAAGATATGTAGATAGTCAATTTGGTAAAATGTATATATACTATCGAATTGATTAATTCTATGTATAAATAAGACTATCGATTTAGTTAGTATATAGACTGTGTAAATTTGATAGTTAAAACAATTAGTAAAATTAAATAGGAAATGAAGTCATTCCTTATTTGAATCTATATATATATATTTAGAAATAGAAAGACAAAGTATATACATATGTTTATATAAAGACTGTGTATACTTGAAATACAAGAAGAACACACACACACGCACATACAGATTGAGTATATATAACTATTCAATGAAATTGTGAGTTTGTGAATTTAAACATAATATTTGAACACCATAGGCATACGCATAAACAAAAGGTGAACTTTAGGATATACAAATTATGAGAATTTATGATTGTGTGTATATATAATATTCAAGTAAGAAATATATACACACACACACACACACACACACACACACACACACACACACACACACACACACACACACACACACACACACACACACACACACACACACACACACACACACACACACACACATGTACATATACATAAATATAGTATATATTCATCTTCCATTGAAAAGAAGTTTGGTTTGAAGACTATGTATACATATAAGTTAAGTTTCCATTTTGAGACCTATAAAGTAATTTAAGTTCTTAAGATTATGAGCTCTTCTATTAAGAGAATGATTGTGTCAAGTTTTATTGAATATATGTGAATGGGTCATATTGTTCAAACATGTATATAAACTATGTCTCATTATGAAATGTTTACAGCTCTCAAGGAATTGGTTTTTGGTACTAGTTTTATTTGATGGATACACCTAAATATTTTGAAAGAATTCAAAATCTTCATTATTAACTAAGTTTAAGTTCGGGATTAAATGGTTGATTGGTTTATTTCACTTTGTTTCTTTTTATACATATACAATATAAGGATTTTATTAAAGGAAAAATAGGGTAACTATTTAGGATGTTTCGATCATAATCAAATAATATCATTTAGGTGTAATATTGTGAATAAAATTGAAGCTTTAAGAAATGTTGAGACCCTAATTAGATTTAAATTCTTGTTCATGGAAAGTTAATTAATTATATAGTCTTTAAATGAGTGGGAAAATACCATAACATAACATAAAAATGAATATATATATATATATATATATATATATATATATATATATATAATGGAAAGTACACATGTTATATATCTATATGTGAACTTAAGTCCACATACAGATATATAGCTAGTATGAATATATTAAACATACCCATAGTTATAGTTGTTTATTAAGTTATGAAGTCATAAAATTCTAAAGGATAGGGTACTTGTTTTTATGCACAAAGCCTCCAAATAGGTATAATATAATGAAAGATTATGTCTTTTAAATCATTATGACTATTATTGTAATTGAATGGTATGTGAAATATATATATATGAGAATGTTATTTTTTATACATTTGAATTTACTTATATAAGATAGATCATGCAGTAAAAGTATGTATTGTACCCATCTAGTACTAAAACTTGTACTTGTTATGATAATTATTTATTTGTTAAATAATATAAAAAAGATTCATACACAAGTTTTATGGAATAAATGTATGCATAAAGATTATTCCTATAAGTAGCATGTTTTTATACCTAATAATAGATTAATATGTATGAATCTATTGGTTAAAATATTGTTAACCAAACCTCACATTGTTGGTACTAACTAAGCAGTGAAACATACTTCACTAGCTTACTTAGAAATCACCAATGCTAGATGAAGGTAAACTGATCAAGTGATGTGTATTAATTTGACTGATCTTAGAGATCATTAGCTATTTAAAAAATTCAGCCAAAGTAATGTTTAGATATATATTTTAATTTCATATGTACGATTTACATGTTTGTATGATATCATGTTAGAACTTATTTTCTTTATGGTACACATCATATAGTAGAATCTTACAGTACATGGGTACTAGCACATCTCTTTGGATTTTTGCATCATCACTATCTACCCATCCATGAAGGGAGGGTCACTCCCTATTTATGAGATTGTGTAGGGGATCGATGGTCTATGATTGCTATGGAAAAACACTCAGATGATGCTCTCCCTCCCCACTATAGTACTTATTGGAGAATATATTTGAGTTTATCAAAGACACTGAAGTTAGAGTGACTCGAACTCCATAGAGCATTATATATGTTATTGTATTTATGTTGAGGATTTAAGACTATTGTAAATGTAATTGATTACTTACTATACATTGATAGCAGTGGTTGTATTATTATACTAGTTAAGGTTACATTTTAATGTAATTACTTTTCTTATACAGTTATGTTATATTGCATGTTATGCTAGTGATCAGTAACTATTATTGTTACATGTTTCTATATGTTTAATATGCTTAGTAGTATGTTAAGATCACTAATTATATTCTCATGGTGTAATCTAATGAAATAATAAGTGTTATGAAAATTTTCAAAACACAAATACTACATTATTCTAGTAAATTCCTATGGGGATGTTACATAATTTATTAAACATACTAGGAAAAATGAAACACTCATCTATAAGAATTGAAATAGAATGCCCATACAAAGTACCTAACACTTTAATTAGAGAGGAATAAAACTTAGCTTGATGATTATCAAAAATTACATGATTTATTTGTTGGAAGCTTCCTTGTTTTGAGGATGATGTTGAAGGATTATTGAATTTACTTCCTATCTTCCATTGTGGACAATCATTTGTGTAGTGATTTCCTTTGCAAGTGAAGCATTTACCAGATGGTACTTTTTTTTCCATTTGATTACCTCATATATTCCATTCTTTGAATCCATTAAGAGGTTTCTTAATCATTGAAGCAATGTTGAATCTAGAATTCTGATTATTGAATATGTTTTTGGAATTACCTTTAGGATTCTAATTATTTTATTTGAAATAATTTTTTGGTCCATTAAACTTATTATACTTGTCTCTAACTTTAGTAAGTGATTCAAGCTTTGATCTTTCTTAATATATTTATAAAAAAAAATTGGTCCATGGAGCTAGGTCTATGCACATCCACTTTGCATCCATTCTATGCCTTTCTACTCATGATGAAATTCCTAATTTGGAACCGTTCATCCTTCTGGTATTAGAGAACATACTTTAGAAGTTTGGGACATTGTTCCTAGTACTATATCAATGATAGATATCCTCGCTTTAGATTTTGTAAATTTTTTAGTTTATGATCAATATATAGTTTTGGTAGCCACCTTGCTTGAAATAATGTAAGAAACTGATCCTAGCTAGTGGTGGTGGTGGATTCAAGACCTATTTCCATATTTTTATTGGCCCACCAAGTTGTTTCTTCACTAGAAAACTAGTATATTCCCCATATCACTTTGATTACCTTAGATTAATTTTGAATTTTGAAATATATCCATTTTCATGAGACAAGATTTATCTCCATTCCCCAATGTTGTTCTATCAAAAGTAGATTATTCACCTTCTTCATATCATGCACAAGCTTTGCAACCACTTGCACTCTCACATCTTGTTGCTCTTTAGCATTCTCTTACTCTTGGTGCTCTTTTTGATTAGTTTATTGACCTTTAGATTATTTTTGTTATTCTTCCTCATTGTTCCCATGTACCTCATGTTTTAGGGCTATAATTATATCCCATGTTTCATTCAAGACTATGAGTATTTGGTCAAGCTTTGTAGCTTTCTCAGCTACTAATTGCTTGGGATTAGGTTGTTGATCCTGATTGGAAGTTTCTTCATTGGTTACTCTTCCATGCAGCATGTTATCCTTATAAAATGATGAGAGTTAGGTTAGCATTAATGGACTCATAGGTCTAATCATTTAAACCTTCACTTTGATGCCAAATTTTAAAACCCCATTAGGTTTTACTACTAAAGTACTCAATTTTTATTTTAAATAGCTAAACAATTCATAGCCAATTGATATAATCATGATTATTTAATGTGTTTAACATTATAATTATACTAGTAGATACATCATTCATAGTAAAGTACTTAATCAAAGCATATAATGTTTAATTTTCCAACCATTAATGGTTTTTAATGATGCAAATACAACAAAAACATACTATAATAAATAAATGTAGGTTAAGAATACAACAAAGTATTTCAGCTTCAAATACAGTAAGGTACAATAGATAGTTTATAATCAATAAATATTACTGCTATTGTGACACTATCTCATGAATAATAAATATTCACATATGATTCATCCATTGTTTCTTTTTTCAATTTAGTACAATAAAATTCAAAGTAAATTATTATAATAATATAATTGAGCTTCACAGTTCAACTCATTGAATAAAATAATAGCCATGAGTATTTCTCAGAAAATGTTTAGATCCAACTGTAGAGAGGGAGCCCATCATTTGAAATATTTTCCTACAAACATAGATCAATGGTCTGCCACACACCTCCCCACTAGGATTGACCCTTCCTTTCAAAAGGGGGTAGATAATGGTGATGCAAAAATAAATAACTCATCTATAATAGTATGTCATACATTCACTATCACATGCAGTAGTCATTTAGACCATGGAATACATCCTCTATATAATATGACATCACATGTACATGAAAACTAGAAAGTATAGTGGGTATAAAATGTATAAATTTATAACATTACTTTGGCCAAAACTTCTCATACTTCAAACGAATTTAGGTCATAGTCCACAACACAATATTTTCTACTAAATTCATTATCCTACATGTTAATCAATGATTACTTATTCATAAAAAGGCCTCCTACCTAACATCACTCATCATCCCTTAACATGGAGAATGATTTGTAAACAAACCATACAAAAATAATCTAACCAAGGAAATTCATCCCAAATAATCTAATAATCATGGCATAATTTATAGAGGTCTTTCAAACAAGTTTCCAAAAGTGAAATAATTTAATTATGAAAGACATGATCACCAAAAAGAGCTTACTAAGGAATTCAAACATGTGTCACAATAATAATATGTATAAGTTTAATAATCATCACACATCATGCATCAAGGCAACATAATTGTCATGATAAAGACCTTACTGCATACCTAATAGTACTAACTATTCTTACATAAATTCACAATTCTCTCTCTCTCTCTCTCTCTCACACACACACAAGTAATATGATTTCATTTTATCCATTTTAAGGTACATTAATACTGTAAATGTTTATTAGTGTTCCATATACATCCCCTTTTGGGATGTCTAATTTACTTACATTAAATCTACCATCGTTTACTACTTTTTAAAACACCCTTAATCTAATAAAGGTATAGATCACAAGTTACTTGTGGCATCTCAATAAACCAATTGTATCGATCTAAATTTTTATAACCATCATAAATATTATTAAGTATGTTGAGATGATATAACTATAATAACTATATAGCCTATTATTTAAAAATTGAACTATTAAGATCAAGCACTCATAGAACCATTCCTTATTTTTTCCTTGTCCAATAGTCAATCAAGTATTTACTTGAATTAATTCACTTAAGACCAAAAGACATTTATTCCAATATGTAATACCTAAAAATAATTTATAAAAATATATATAATTGGATCAGATTTAAAGAGTCATTTCCTATATATGCTTTCTTGTATTAACAAGATTATCATCTTACAAACCATGACAAAAGATTGCTACATATTTCAACTAGCAAGCTCAAATCCTTTGAATGTTAAACTTAGATTTTAAGATAAAAATAATGGAGAACCTTCCACAAATAAAATATGTTCAAGAATTTCCAATCGTGAAAATAAATATTTCTATGAACAAATAACAGTTTCCATCCATTTCTTGATAGTAAACAAAGTTTTCAAGTTCCCAAATAGTCTTCATAAGTAGGTTTTAGTCATATTCTATCTCTAAAATAGCCATTTCCCATGTTTAATCCTTTAGGTATTTATTATATCCACCTACATGTCTAAATAAATACATGTTTAAATAATAATAATCGAACAAAATATTGTGTGAGTCCCATTTTTTAACTCTGAATCACCTTTATGATCTTGTGGGTGAGGATGATGTTGATGCATGTAAATGTATCATAGGGTTCTCATAGTGTTGAAAACACTTTTCATTTCAAGATTCAAATAAACTTTTGCATGGGTTATTGTTTTTGATATTCTTGAGATTTGTGGTGGAGTAGTAGCTAAGTTATTTGACTGTTTCACAAAATGATTATGCAAGTGGTTGTTGGGAGCAACTGTGGTCCTAAATTTTTATGAAAGATAAATATTATTTAGTTGAATTTAATGAATAATGATCAGAATCTAAAGCCTAAAAATCTAATCTATCATGAATATTTGCAATGAAAAAGTAAACTATAGTGACTTAATCAAAAAATAAAAAAATCAAAAAAATGGGTAGGGTAGGGCAGAAAGAGAGATGTTTTTGTCCTTCAGTCTAGACATCTTGACAAGACTTTCATTCCATTAAAGACATGCATTTCATGAAATTACCAAATAGTATAGATCCTATCATATACCAGTAAAATGTCTAAGTATTTTGAAACATGCAAATTAGAAATCAAATTCACTTTACAGATTTACTTAAAAAATAAAATTACATTTGCACATCTTCAAGAAAAGCAATGATATTGAAATGAATCTAACAAACTTCAATCAACCTAGCATAAATCTCAAATTAACAACTTTGCATTAATATATGCACATATAAAATTCATAAAATCAATTCAAATCTAAATATAAGAACAACTATTTGAGGAAGTAGGTATGATGACAAAAAAACAAACAAAAATGAGACAATCTTTACAAAATTCTCTTGCTTATATTACACAAAAAAAAAATTACTCTAAAAACTTCCTTTTTACAATTATAATACCCCCTTTTATAGGTTGAAACATTAACCTATGTATTATGTTGGTTAGTCATTATCAAATAAGAATTAGACAAGTGTCTATCCTTTTATAAATATTCTTGAACCAATGACACTTTTCAAATGTAACTAACCTATAAGTCATATGCATTACAAGTTGCACATTCTTTTATAAAATAGTATATTCTTTCTTAAATGATGTACATGTTTTATACAAAAGAATAATATAAGCCAATTCAGTTGACTTTGAGATTCCCCTATAGCTACAACCTTTTGTTTTTGTTCCAAGATCTTCATGTATTTGTCATATTATTCATCAATCAACCTAATATTGATGATTATCTCTATGAATAGTTCCTCTTCTTACCCTGCTAAAGCTTTGAAGACTTCATCAGCTTTGTCCATAGATTATTTAATGCTCCTAACATTACTAATCTTTTCATTTTCTATCAAAATCAAGTTCAAAATATGTTTGTTTTTAGCCCCTCTAGTGCCCTTGCTTTTATTCTTGACCTCTTATATGAACTCAATAGCTCTATGCTAGAAATCTTCATTAGTTATCATGCATGCTTGATTGGGAATGGTTGGATCCTTGATCAAACCTCCTAGTATCTATATCATTCTTCCCTCTATTTGTTTGAAGTCATTTGAGAGACTTTTCGTGCCTTTTGACCATTTATTGATGTCTCTAATTTTCTCCATCAAGATTATCATGGCCATATTTAAATGTGATAGGCTGACTATTTTAAGCTTAGGAATCTGGACTTTCATCAATATCTTGATCAATTACTTTACTTTAATATTTGAACCTTGCCACTGATTGACTTAATTCAGATCCATGGCATTTTGTTTGATCACCATGTCTAGTTTAGACCTTATTATTTTTAAAGAACTAAATTTATCATAGATAGTTGCTTCAAAATCAATAACAATATCTACTAGAACTGATAGAATGGATTACTCTTCTAAATTATTCTTCTCTTGTTTTAACCCTTTGATTGTAGCTTATAACCTTTCTACTTAGGATTGAGCTAGCTCCAAAACATCCTCTTCAAATATGGGATCCTCCCCTGGTCTTTGTTCTTTTTTCTAGGTTAAGTGAACCAAAGGCTCAACCCTTTTATGCATAACCTCTTGCCTTATTCCATGAAAATTATCTCAGTGTAACTTTGTAGGATTGTAGTAATTGGATCATATCTAATCCCAACTAAAGATTGGGCTACATGTTTGATTGGGACCTCTGCCTATATGTCAGTTGATTGACTTGGAGTAGTAAGTCTCTTTTCTTCTTCATTTTTCAATGCTAGGATCCAAGGCTTCAACTCCTATTGCATAGGTATGTCTTTAGTATTTACTAGAGCCCATAGATGATAATCAATAGGTAGCTTCTCCATTATTAGTTCATATATGAACCATTGAGGTATAGTTGGTCCATATATAAGGTTATCCTCACTAAACAAGTTGATATCCTTCAAAGGTGGTGTGATGGCCACTTTATCTTTCTTTACCCTTGAGACAATTGTAGTCTTAGCTTTCCCCTTGGGAAGATCAATGACCATTAAGTCTAATGACTTATCCTTTCCATTTTCATATTTAGATTCCTCAAGATTTTATTCCTCTGCATCAGTGTCTGATTCATATGTCACAGAGAGAATTATCAATGCATCTTCAACAAATTCTTTTGGATCTAAAGCTATCATGTGAACCCCATATTGAGTCAAATCTTGTTCTATTATTATAGAGGACTTGAGGACTAAGGATCTTGAAGAAAATTCACTTGTCCTTCTTTATTTAGGATTATGCTCTATCTATATATCAGTTTGGGGAAGCTCAGAAGGACCAACATGTACCAAATGATATTATTTGGGAATAATTTTCCACCTATCTTCCATCTTCTGATTTCTTAATAAACTAGATTTAGGATTTATATTATGTTTTTTTAGCCTTCTATCAAATTCATAATAAGTGGTTGCCTTAGTGTACACAAAGTCAATTTCACTAGGTACATGCTCATAAGACATAGCTAGAATGCTTTTATTCTTCAAGTGTTCCTTTACTCTACCATAAGGATCCCATTGTCTATGGTCATCTATTTGTAAATTGAAAGAAAACCTATGTTTTGAAGTAGATTCAATGTGGTCCCATTGTCTGAAAATGGTTTTTCCAATTGTCATGGGAAAACCATGGAGAAGTCCCTTCTTCTTGGTGTTTCATATCCCATATATTCCACTGAATAATTGATATGTAACTTATTAGTCTACCAACTTGTTAGGCATATGTAATGGTAGTTTAAGGGGGGCACTTTAAGTTCCCTCTATTCTAATAATGGTGCAATCAAGATATAGCCAAATATCACCTATTTTCTCAATGGACTTCTTGATTAAAGGACTTATCCTCATCATGGGGATACCATTAATGGCTTGGCTCAATTATGGATATACACAATCATAAATGAATTGGATATGGTCCTTATACTATAAATATGCAATTTTAAATAATATTGGGACATAGTTTGGGTACCATTAGGAGACCACTCTCTTTGGTTATGGATTTTGGTTGTGGCACATAAGGCATGTAATAAGTATGACATCATGAAGAACTCAGTCCTCTTCTTTGTTTTAATCCCATATATCTATCTACTTAGGTAAATACTAATGATTTCACCTAATTAAGGTACTACCATTTCTTATATAATGAAATATACCACATGCACACATATTGGCTTCACATGTGTAGTATGTGCAAATCCATATAACTTGTTCAACATTGTCATGACCATTATGACTCCTAGTTTAAATTGGTTCACAAGGATTTTATTACTTGGGTTTATAATGACCTTGTTACCAACGTTTAACCATTTAGCTAGGATGTCCATCATGGTATGTTTTTGGGCCCATGCATTAATGTAGGCTAGGTCTATTTGGGGCCTAATTAATTTATAGTAGGATTCAAATGAAATAGGGAATATATATGTTATTTTATTCAAACTAGGTTCATGAACAAGTATACCCTTGTCAATTTTAGCATATTTGAAAATAGAACTAAGAACATTGATATAGTGCAATATCTATGGTTTGGAGGTAGCATAATGGAGTCCCGTCATCTGAATTGCCATGATGTCATTATATAATCTCTTAACCAGGAGTATATTTTCCTCTTCCTTGGTCAAAATTCCTTGGTTATTAATGGTCCAAAACAAGCTTGAACAATTATTATCACCAGTATTTAATGAAGAAGCCATGAACTTTGTATCTTTGAATATTTTACCCTCAATGTCTAATGACAAATATAATTCAACTAATTTCTTTGAATTACGTCCATAGGTTGCCATTTTTTTAATTCTAATTAAATTTTCCTCTTGAAAATGACAATTCAACCTTTTAGCTATTTGTTTAAACTATTTGAACAACTTTGATTAATAGGCTCTCTTTTGGCTTGAAGTAGTGAATGTAGGAATAATTTAGGGATTTTTGTATATCTTCATGATTTTTGGAGGTTCACTATAGATTTAATGGTGGCATACACTTTTGAATTATTTGTTTTGCTAACATAGATCATATTTTGATCTTGTATTTATACCTTTGTATGCTTGGGTCCATGAAGTCTTTTAATCTGACATGTCTACCTATGTAGTATCTCTTTGCCATACAACATATTTAATTTTAAAATCTGACCATTGTCACTTTGGACACATGTTTTCATCTTATTCCCCCTAGAAACTTGATTAAATTCACTCCATCGATCTCTTCGTAAGTCTCCTAGCCTTGAATTTCAATGTTGGACATTGATCTTTGATTTGGGCTTCGAATATTATGACACTTGGTAGTCATGAGTGATTTTTATATACCCTACTATCAGTCTTGATCTGGTTAATGCTCTTATGTCATGTGGTGGACTTATGTGCAATATGGGCTTATTAACTTATTGACCTCATTCATACCATTGATCTTAATTTGCATGATTAAATGTGCACTATTGATATTTGATCTATGTGATTAAACACACACTATTGATCTATTGAATAAATGATCAAATATGGGTCATTGATCTATTGTTAAACACCATGATTGTGACACTTGGCACTATCACATTTTATCTCAAGATCCTTTGACATATTGACCTTGTTCTCATCATTAGATCTCCATATGCTTGGTTAAATGTGCACCATTTATCTATGATCTTGACTCATTGACCCCATGCTTTAATTTGGATCATCAATCCAAATTTGTTTATTTGAATGTGCACTATTGATCTTGATCTAATGAACTTTGACTTAATGACTTCGAGGAATCACCCACATACCATTGATCTTTGATTTGATCAAGTGAGGCTTCAACACTTAGCAATCCTGCATTTTTTGGTACCTAAAAATAATAAAATCAAAGAGTAAGGGCTTGAGATGTATAAATACTTAACATAAATCTTAGACTAAAGTTTTAATGAGTTAATAAAATCAATCAAAACTTAAGCTAAAGTAATTAAACTAAGACATAGATGAAATAAAGTGACCCATCAGAAATATGAATCCATTTTAATGAGAACTTAGTCTAAATTAATTTAGACTAAGGTTTTTGAACATTATTTAAACTTGGATTTAATTAATCAATTGAGGACCAAATTAACAGTGAAGCATAAAGCCATGAACATTTTTTCATTCAAATGGAGATCCATTGATCTTGTAAGATGGAAACACATGATCCAAATGTTAGCAATATTAGATAAGATCAAATGAAGCTTATGTACTAGCATGTCAATGTAGCTAGATCAAAACATGATACTCAATAGTGCACTATGATCAATTTGAATGCTTAATTTATAGCATAATTTGCAAAATTTGAACAAGGGTCCTCATTTTTTAGAAATGGTGGTATATTGACCTCAACAGGTGAACCCTCACCCCCAAATTCATAAGGGTGATTTTGCTCAATTTAGTTTATTTCCATGGCCAAGGTGTTAAAATTGACCCATAAAAACCACACATATAGTCATTTAAGGAAAGACCCAGATTTGGGTATTAACTACATTATGCAAATAAACCCATATTGGTTTCTAACAATATTTTTCAAATTTAATATGCTTGAATGTGTATAGCTAAGATTAAGAGAAGAATCCAACTCTTATTTGTATAAACCTAGGTCTTATTTTAATATCTAGGGGTTTCATTTTTGTTGCCAATACAAGACTATAAAAATAGATTATCAAATGAAATGGTAATGATAAATCCCAATAATATATTGACCTATATCAAAAGACAAAGTTGCTTGCTTGAGATAATAGAAGATAATAGTTGGATTTGACTTTTCATTATCCTCTTTTCCCTACTATCAACATTCCACTCTAGAGGCCCTCTCTACTCATTCTTAATTATGCTTATTCTACCACTTGTTCTCATTTTTAACTTCCAAAAATCTCTTTTTAGCTTTGCATCCATGCCTATATTATTTTCACCATTCATGTTGAGTAATCACAGTAGTCTCAAGACTCATAATGGCATGTTATACAGTTGTGAGTTTAACTCAAGTTTCCCCAAAAAACTTCCATGTAGGGTTTCATCAAAATTGACCTTCCAAAACATTCAAAGTTAAATTGACAAATGATTCCCACTTCACTTTATTTTTCCTCAAAAATTCTCAACCCAAATTATTCACCCTTGACCAAATACAACTCATTAATTTAATCATTTTATATAATACATGTTTGAAACATTTCATAATCCCATAGTTGACATACCATAAATAAAATTGGATCAGATCATTTTCCCCTCATTTTCACTGCTGCAAAGATTAATCTTAAAAATAATTTTTCTTTTAGATTTGAGAAGATGTGGATGCAACACCCACAGTTTGAAAGTAAATTGGAAGAATGGTGGAGTATTGATATTGAAGGCACGGCCCTCTTTAGAGTTACTTCTAAGCTCAAAAATGTTAAAAGGGAAGTTAAAATATGGAATAAGAACAGATTTGGGAATATCTTTGAGAACAAAAATTCTATTAAGGAGGATATTCTAAAAATACAGGAAAAAATTTAGAAGGAAGGATATACTTCTGACCTCCTCATTGAAGAAAATGAAAAGTTGGCTCAATATCATGACATCATCACTAAAGAAGAAATCTAGTGGAGACAAAGATCAAGGTTGTTATGATTGAATGAAGGAGATAAAAACAAAAAAATTTTCCATCTATCCACTCTTAAGCATAGAGCCAAAATTCATATATCACACCTAAAAAAGGGAGACTTGAAGATTATAGAGGATAAGGCCATTATGGATGAAATGGTGGCTTTTTTCTCTTCTCTAATGAAGGTTGATCCTAACATAAATTTGGATAGTCAGGCTGAAATCCTTAGAGTGATTCCTCCTCTAGTTTCGAAGGAACAAAATAAAATGTTAAGCTCAATTCCTAAGGATGATGAAATTTTCAAAGTTGTTTGTTCTCTGGGAGGAGATAAAGCTCCTAGTCCTGATGGATTCCCTATGTTTTTCTTCCAAAAAATTTGGAAATTTATTGGTAAAGATGTATGTGATGTTGTGAAGGAATTCTATGGAGCTAAATAGATGCTTAAGGAAGTCAACTCCACCTTATTGTACTTGATTCCTAAGAAAATTGGTGTTGATTCTCCTGATCATTTTAGACTGATCAGCCTTTGTAATTCTTTTTATAAAATTATTTCCAAAGTTCTTACTTCTAGACTTATCCAAGTGATTCCTTTGATTATTTTTAATCAACAAAATGGCTTCATCCCAGGTAGACAAATCCTTAACTCTATCATCTCTGCTCATGAGAATATTCACTCCTTGTCTTGTTCTAACAATCAGGGGTTCATTATGAAAGTTGATATTGTTAAGGCGTATGATAGAGTTTATTGGTCACTTCTCTCAAACATTCTATTAGCTTTTGGATTTGACCAAAAGGTTGTTGTTCTTATTCATCAATTGATTTCCACCTCCTCTATTGTTGTTCTGGTTAATAGAAGCTCATCTCGTTTCTTTTATCCCTCTCGGGGATTGAGACAAGGTGATCCTTTATCCCCCATCCTTTTTGTTATTATGGCTGATTGTTTGGGGAGATATATTGGGGACTTGGTCCATAGAGGTTTCTTTAAGAGATTACAACCTTATCATCCTCTAATTTATTCTCATGGACAATTTGTTGATGATACAATCTTTATGGGTAAGCTGAAGTTAAGGAAGCCAAAAATTTGAAGCAAGCTATTAACTTTATTTTGCTACCTCTGGTCAATTGGTTAACTAGAATAAAAGTGTTGTGTTCTTTATCAACACCCCTATCTAGAGACAAAATAAAATTGCTAAAATCCTTGGATGTTCTATAGGATCTCTCCCCTCTTCTTACTTGAGTCTTCCTCTTGGCCTGAAGGTCCCTGATACCTTTTGGGAAGATCTTATTAATAAATTCAGCAAGAAACTTGTGGGATGGAAACGAAATATTTTAAGCCAGACAGGTAACTTAACTCTTCTTAAAGCTTGCCTTCAAAGCATACCTACTTATGCTTTAAGTCTCTTTAGAATTCCTATGAAATTTGCTGAGTCTATTGAAAAAATTCAAAGAAATTTTCTATGGACTGGTACTGAGGAAAAAAGAAGAATGCCTTTAATTTCTTGGGATCATGTTTGTAAACCTATCCATGAAGGGGGATTTGGAATCAGGAAAATCAGAAGTATGAACAAAGCTCTTTTAGCCAAACTAGGTTGGAGAGTTTACCATGACAACAAAGAGTGGAGTACCATATGGAAACATAAGTACCTCTTCAATGCTAAATCCCTTCCTGATTTCTTCTCTTCTCCTGATGTTATTCATCCTTCTTCTATATGGGGGGCTGTTTAGGGGACCAAGAAAACTCTAGAAAAAGGATGTTCTTGGAAAATTGGTAATGGGTTTAAGGTGAAATTTTGGGATGATGTATGGTTAAAGGATCATCCCTTGATTGGAGATTTTCATGACAAGGATTTAGTTGATCGATGCAAGTAGAGATATGGCATATTAGTCAGTCATTATTGGCAGAATGATTCTTGGGTGAATTTAACTGATGTTGATCAAGGCTTCAGTAACATACAATTATCTCTTAATGCTATCTCTCTTTATCCTTATCTTGAGGATAAGATTATTTGGCATGCTGACCCTAGTGGCCAATTTAAAGTCTCTACTATCTTTGCTTAAAAGGAAAAGGGTAATCAACCTTTTTGGTCTCATGCCTAGATTAAGGGGCTCATCCCCAAAACTAAAATCTTCTTTTGGACTCTGCTTCACAATAAAATTATGACCCTTGACAATTTGCAAAAAAGAGGTATAAATGTGGTTAATAGGTGTATTTTATGCAAAAATGGATTTGAAGATAGAGACCATACGTTTTTGAATTGCTCTTATACCCAGCTAGTGTGGACTGAGATTCTTAATTTTTGGGGTATAAAATGGGTCCATCAAAACAATGTGGAACTCTCTTTTAAAAGCTGGCATTGCCCCTCTAAGGATCCTGATGCTCTTTTTCTTTGAAAACTAACTCTCCCTCATCTCTGGTGGGGTATCTAGAAAGAAAGAAACAATAGAATATTTAGGAGTAAAGAATTTCCAGGATGGGTGCTTGGTCAAAATATCATTAGAGCCATCAAGGAAAACTTTAAATCCTAAAGGGATTCTGATTAGACCTTTCAATTTGATAACCCTTTACAATCTGAAGGGTCAAATTTGAAAAATGATAATCCAAGATCGATTATAAAATGGTATGTTCCTCTTAATGGATGGATCAAAAGGAATTTTGATGGAGCAGCTAAGAGAAATCTAGGAAGAGCGGGATGTGGAGGGGTCTTGAGAGATCATGTGGAAAATGTAATTGATGCTATTGCTATCCCAATTGGTAATTCAAATAGCCATATTGTTGAAGCTACTGTAGCCCTCTACACTATTAAATTAGCTATCGAGTTGGGATATTCTAAATTATGGTTGAAAGGTGATTCTTTGAATATTATTAATACCCTAAATAATAAAAATTCAATCTCATGGTCTATTGAGGCTACGGTTATGGAAATCAAAGCCTTAATTCAAAAATTTGAAAAAGTGGCCATATCCCATACATATCAAGAAGCTAATGGGGTCACCAGCTGGATAGCCAATCATGCTGTTCAAACAGGGCATAAGGTGAGGTGGCTTGATGAATTACATAAGCACGTGGATCTTAAAGAACTTATTAATTATGATGCCATTCATTCCAAAGTGGGAAAGATTTGCTTGGATTAGTAATTTAATGATCTGGTGGAGTGGCCTTATGGTTGTTAGATTACCTTCCCTAAGGAGGTACATTCATGAGAATGTAATGTGGTTGCTGCATGTATCATCAAAAAGGTGAATTCCATTTCAAGTAATAAATAATTGGTTCCTTTCTAACTTCTGTGTTTGGGTGCTTCTGGTTTTTCATTTGCTTTGCAATATGAGGGGTGAACCACAGAAGCAAGAGCCCAAAAAATGTGAAGACTAGAAGGCTAGACAAGATGTATGGAAGATTCTACAGAAAGGGAAGGTGGCCAGTTATATGGAGCATTTGCATGGCTTTAAACCCCATGTCACTACTGCCTTCTTTAAAAATTGGGTTGATGACAGAGTTACTTTCCATGGAGTCACTATGAAGCTTACTGAGGACTTCATTGCTGAGGTCACGGGGCTTCCCATGGGTGGTATTAAGTTCTAAAAATAGACAAGTATCTCCAATGCAGCCTACAAAAAATTTCCAAAGATGGATGTAGAGGAGAAGCAACTGGAAAAGAATGGAGACTTCTTTGATGTGGAATAGATAAAAGGAATTTGGTGAGACGTGCTATGTTGTATCCATGAGTACTTTATCCTTGATGGTAGGAATAAAAGAGTTCACAAATTTCATTTTGTTTTTCTCAACCACTATAGGCACAAGGGTAGAATTTCTTTCCCTTTCTATCTGCATTTTTCGTTGCTTCAAAGCTTGTATGCCCATAGGAAGAAGGAGTCTCGTCCCATTTTACATGAAGGTCTAATACTTCTCATAGAGTGGCTTTGTGAAAATAAATCCATAGCTTCGATTCCTTTTTCTGACAAACATAAGGGTTCCAAAAAGTGTAACAAGGATGAGAATGTTAAAGGGACAGAAAAGGCAAAACCAAAACCCTCTAGTTCTCAAAAACAATTTGTAGAAGAGGATTTTGAGTTGGAGAGTACTAAAAGTTCTGAGAAGGATGTCCTAAAGGAAGATGAAGGGACGGATGTTGGGGAGTTCAGATCCAATTTGGATGGATATCTGGAAACTAAAGGAAAAATTGAGGAAGGGAATGAAGAGGATACAATTGAGGGAAACTCAGAACAGAGCAATTCTAAAAATGAGGGTAGTCAGACTGTGTCTAGGGAAGGTGATAAAGATAAAGATATCTTAATTGATGATCCAATTTTTATGAGAGAGGAAGATCATATGGTTTTGGCTTCTACTCCTGCTATAGAGACTGGGGGACAAGAAGAGGAGGAACCTGTTAAGCATGAAGACCATGTTGAGACTAGAGAGGAGAAACTGATGAATAGGGAGGAACAAATTGAAAAGGTTGATTCCCCTCCACATGAGATTGCAGAAGACATTTGTGAATCTCCACAGAGGGAAACCAATCTTTCCTTCCTACATTCTACCAAGTTTAAAGCTGACTCTATTCTCCAAGTTAATTCTTGGATCTATAATGAAATAATGGAGCTGAAGAAGAAAGTGAAAACAATGCAACACAATCAGGATGTTTATCGAACCAAAATTAACCACTTAGAGATGCAAATGAGAGATATCCCATAAAAACTTAAAGATTATGAGCATAATCTTAGAATGTTCATCAAGGAAAGTAGAACAAAGATGGAGTAGGTAACATTAAGCATTTGTGTCTCTGCAACTAACCTCGATAAAAGAGCAAATGAAGAAACAATATCTTTGGAGGGTCTAAGTAAGAGGACAAGGTTGCTACTACTTCGGCTACTAAATCCATTCAAGATACTGCTACGATAGGGAAGGAGGCTGTTAAGATGATCGTGGATTTGCAATAGAAGACTAGGGTCTTCTTTGCTGGTTTTGTTTCTGTTTTGGTCTTTTTTGCTGGTTGTTGCAACTGGTTTTTGTTTTTGGTCCTGTTTCTTAGTTCTTGGTCAAAAACTTTATTTGAGGTTCTAGGTCCTTGGAAAATTGGGTACTTTTATTGAACTATGTTTGTGGTTTCAGGTCCCTGTAAAACTTGATTTTGTTGCTCCTCTTTAGTAGGTTTTAGGAATGCTTTTCCTGGTGGTTGTTAATGTTTTATCCTTTTTGATACTGTTAAAGGGTATCGGGGTCCCTTCAAAACCTGATTTTACCATAATCTAAAAAAACATACCATAAATAATGTAATGTACCCTAAAAGGGTTCAAATTATCCTTTGAAGCCTAATGACCTCCAAAAATGAGTCTTTTAGGATTTTTATATTTTTTTATAAACATGTTGAGCTTCAAACTAAAAACACAATTTTTAAAGCATTAGGACCTGATGACCTATAAAACATAGTAAATAAATCAATTATAATGCAAGGTCAAGCATATGAGTAAACATAAACTATGCGACTAAACTGTAATACACAACTATGAACTCATGGAAAGAACTCGCACAATAACCAAAACAAATGTAATTAAGTCAAGCAAAGTGCCTATATAAAATAATACCAAATACAAATATTCATGTGAATTACCACCCAAAATGAAATCACATCACAACTAAACATGAAAAATAGTTGATAAGTCATGAGTGTAAGAGTGTTTTGATTTCTTGATCTTTCTACTTGTAATTATCATTATCTTATGCCTTCTCTTGTACAACACTCTGCCTCTGAATTATTTTATTGTGAGGGGTACACTACCTTGCATCCACCTCATCCATAAAAGGAGTAGTTAATTTGAGCTAATATAAAACAAATAACTAAAATATTAATAATGTAAACACATTAAATGTATTGTTATATATTAAACACAATTGTAATAAAATATAATGTACAATATTAATATCATCATGAAATAATCATGTACTAGAATAGTAGTGTATTTAAAGTAAAATAAATAGAATATCTCTTGATTTTAACACACATCTCAGTAACTATCAAATCAATAGTTTAATCATTTTCTCAAATAAAATTAACATTGATTGTAAGGATTAAAATAAGATGTAACATAGAGGGTGTCAAGAGAGAATGTGAGGACCACTAAAAATGTAAAAAATAACTAAAATTTAAAGTAACATAAAACAAATTATTATAACAACAATTTCATCATAACATGTAAAAAATAACCCAATATTTATATTTACAATCCATTTAATACATTAATTTGTTTACAATAACATATGTGATCACATTTTTCATTAATTACATATGAAACATGTCTCAACATCTTGTGTTGCAAGATCATGCTCATTGATATGAAGGTAAGAAAGAGGAAGGATGACCTCATCCATGGTGAATCTACCTAATCCACCCAGTTCATATATAACTTAGTGTAATAAAATCAAGAGAAGTTATACCATAAGGATTCAAAGCACATGTAACATATATGTGTAAAAACATGACAGAAACTAAAAAAATATACATAAGCAAATAAAATGTGACAACAATTGTGAATAAAACCAACCATATGTTAATTTATAGTCTCATGACCATTTCATCCTATGGAACAATGCACCACAAACCGTCTCCAACCATATGAGCAAGAATACATTTGCCCATTCTTACATGTAATCTCATATAAATTCATAACACATTATAATAAAGTCTTGTAGTTGTTTCATCATATAGAACTTAACACAACCTTGCCCACCAATATGATCAAGAATGCACCTACCCAAATATTTTTCATCATCATTCAAGATAAATAAAATAAGGACTTAACTAGGGATATTTTATCCACTACATTTATTAACTAACTAAAATCCATTTCCTTGTTTGCAATTTGATAATTTTTCTTGTCTATAAGTTGGAAACTTTCTTAGCTAATCTTGAAATTATTTAACTCTCAATCATATCTATAAAATCACAGAGCACTATATTTCATAACTCATGTCATATCTAAAGATCTAATATGCATATATAAGTCAAGTCATAGGATTTACAATTTTCAATGTAAGAAGGTATAGGTAAGTTACACATTGAGTTTTTATTTCTCAACATATGACCTCATAATCCTTTTTTCACACACACGTGATGTAGTTTAAATTACATAGATTATTTTAATCATTTCATGTACATTTCCCCTACCTATGTTAAATGTCTCTATCATGATAGGGTGTCCTATGAAATGTAGCATCATAAACCCATATCATGGAGCTAAGGAAACATGCATTATTATATATTTTCAAATCTCATAGTACCTTTTATAGATACTCATCATATTAATGAATTAGTCCTCACATGGTTGCTTAGGTATTCCACATTAGACTTTTAGGGTGTGTGTAAATAATAAGTAGAAAAAATAATTAATAATGTAAGTGATTTTTTGGAACAAATCACACAAAAGATAAGATAGGATAGGCTTATGAGAGAATAAATGAGAGAGTTTCTAGGAGAGATAAGTGGTAGAGTGATTTATGTAATAAGTGTTGACTCATTTTTAATAGGAGATATTCACATTATAAATCTATTTTTTTATATGAATGAAGTTGATTGACCCCCATTTTATGTTGTGCACACTTGAGCTTCAACGCTTGAACCATTGAATAAACTCTCCAAAATGGAGTAATTTATACATTTTGTATCATATCAGGTTCCCTTGGGCCTCTCTTTTTCCTTCCATTCATTATTTTCATAGCAAATGTGTTAGTGTATATGTAGTATAGCCCACATGAAATGCTAGTTTTGCCCATCCACCTTGCTTTCATACTGCCAACTAATCATACTAAAAACCACGTGAAATTTCTTATCATTCATCATCCATTTGTATCTACATCATATTTCCATTGTGCTCACCTATATCCATAATTTTCATACCCATGTTGTTCACATTTGCATACTAGAAAGTAAAAATTAAAAAAAAAAATTGTAGTTTTCTATGTGTTTCAAATTTACAGTAAATTCAAATTTGTAGGAGAAGAAGAACAACAAAGAAATATTTTTGGACCATAACCATAAGATATACCTTGGCGTAACTCTTCATTTTTTTTGGATTTCAATGCATGTTAAATCCAATTCAAGATTGAATTTAAGGAGAAATTATTTGCATCTTTGTTTGCTTTTACATTGTTACAACCAACCATACAACTTCTACATGAGGGTTTGATTTAAAAATCCTCTAGACTTTACATTTTAGGGTTTTAATTTGCATCTTGGATTATTTATGTAGTGTTTTAATTTGATTAGATCCTAAGCATTGGTAGTTCTTTGCATTATTATCTCAAAAAATACATGCATAATTAGATGGTTGACATATGGTTGTATAGATCTTTTTATTAACATCTATAGTGAATACTAATGGGTTAGGATCTAGTTAAACCCTTGTAGCATATCCAAGGAAAAGCCAGAGGCTAGGGCATAAAAAATCATCATATAGGCATACCTTATTCATAGTACCACACCATATTCAAACCAAATAAAATGAGTAACTTAGTAATAAAGAGATGGATCCTCATCTCTACTAAAATACTTAATATGTTAGACACTTAGCCTCTTCTACTTTGTATGTATATTTTAGTTCCATTAACATGATTTTTTTCATCACCATCTATGAGTGTAAAGTTTTAGACATTCTAGGCATTTTAGTGGTAGATGATGAGAAGAATACGACATGTCCTATCCCTTGGAGTTTTCTCTTTTTTATCCACCATCTTTAACTAATAAATAATATATCTTGATACCTCATGCTTCTCTCCTCTCCTCCATGGTGTTATTTTTATATGTCTACCATTTTGTAGAATGATTATGCCTATAAACAAACTTGAGAAAAATAAAAGGTTCCTAGATTTTTAGGTTTCATTTAGGTTGTAGTTAAAATTTTAGATAGTTTTTCATATGATTTGTTTTTTTATATTTAAGTTTTTTATTTTTAAATTAACCCATGGTTTTACTTAAATTTGAGAATTTTAAGTTTTTATATAATTTTTTATTGAAGAGTGAGCTTGTATTAATATAAACAAATAATGGTACAATTATATTCATACAAAAAAATGGGTGCAAAAAGTCACACCCCATAAGTATAGTCAAACCAAGGTAAGAAAACCTCACAAAATATCAAAACCAACATAGGGTCAATAATGACCACATACAAAAAACATCGCAGTAAACTATCATGAGTGTGTAACAACCAAAAATATGCACATAAAAGCACAGTCAAATAAAGAGAACAATTATGCTTCAATAGTGAACATGGGGACCAAAGGAGGTAGTAAAGGAGGAGGATCTTGTAGCTTGTCACCCCATCCCCCTTGAGTAGGGGGTCTTCATCTATAGGTAAGGGATAACAACCATCACTAAATTAAAGATTATTATTTTCTTCATTTTGTCTATCAAGATAAATAGCAAGAGCCAACCACATATATTTCTCTTGTGGGGGAGGTCCTCAGTCCCTTCCATCACCTCCACATCTAATAGAGCCATGAGGCTAATCAAACCATGTATACAATCATCAAGGGGGTGACTAGTGAGTAGACAGGCTCATGTGTTGGTTCCTAAAATGTTTCCAGTGCAGACCATGCCCTCATCCATGAGGAGGTGACTATAAATGTGAAAGCTCTGGAGGATCACAACTAACTGCACATGGGGCATTCTCCTAATGATCAAGAAAATTTTAGAGGTGATTAATCTCGAGATGAATTTTTTAGTTTAAATTTGAAATTAGAGAGTAACATTGGAAATGATAGTAAGTTTATTGGTAATAAAAAACTATGTTCTATTTCCTGATGATTAAAACAAACATAATTTATAGTTTCTTAGATTTTAAAAAGAATATCAACATGAAAAATATACCAAAATATATTGTATCTTAAACTAATAAGAGTGAAACATCCCAAGAGAGCCATCTTCCATGTAAAAAACTCAATCCTAAATGGTTGAAAGTGGCTATGAATCTATTGCCATAGAGTCAAAGCATGAGAGTAGAACTAGAAAAGATGCTTAATTATCTTAGGTTGATAGCATGTTGGGAAAATGGGATTTGAAACCCCCATGTGCTTAATTTGATCACCCATGGGAAAAAAATTATAGATAATACACCAAAGAAAATGATCCTTCTTAGGCTCAATGAGAGTATCCCACATGGTGTTAAACCTTTTAGACTAGACCACATGGATACATTGAAGGTTCCATTGGCGATTGGGATTATCATCTTAAATATGCTGGTGAGATAAAATATTATACCCTAGATGAGGAGAATAATGGCTAAAAGGAGTGGTCATAAGCCAATGCCAATCCTTCCACCAAGGAGTAAGGGAGTTAACTCCAATCTTATGAAGATACTCATTAGGTATGGAGCCTTGAATATTTTTGATAGACTTAACGTCTGTATTATATTTAATTTAAATTTATTATGAACCAACTACCAAAAAATCTAAGAATGACTCACTATTATGAAATATCCCCAAAGTTTTTCATGCATTTTTTTAACAACCTTAAACCTTTGATCCAAGGGCCCAAATCCAAGGGAACATTATGAAAATTCAAGTAGAGAGACCACCAAAGGGAATGAGAATTAAGAGAAAAACCATTCTTGAAACCCTCCCCTACCCAAATGAGATAGGGTTTGGACTTCTCCCAAGCCTTCCAAATGCTCTAAAATACAAAAGTACCATTAATTTTACAAAGAACAAGGGTGATGAGAAGAGTGTGTATCCCAAGTCCTTACCATACACATCTACCACAAGGAACCCCCTAAGACATATAGTGACAAAGAAAGATCTTGAAATAACCCATTTAATACTGAGAGCAAGACCTTGAAGCTTTATATCCAGGAGACCCAAACCACCTACTTTTTTAGGACAACAACAAATATCCCAGGAAACTATGCGAAAGTTTTTATGGCCTTGAGAATTAGCCTAGAGTAAAACTCTCAAAAAAATTTCTAGTCTACCATAGGTAGCATTAGAAGGATCAAAATAGGAATTTTTTTATATAGTTTAAGTCTTCAAAAAAATAGTGTTTTTTTGTTTTAATTCATGGTTTTGGATCATTGAAAAATAGTTTTAGGTTATATCTTATTTTTTGTTTTAATTCATGGTTTTTTTAGTAAATTTTTTTTGTGTGTGTGTGTTAAGTTATTTTAGTTTTGTTTTAGGTTTTTATGTATGAAGTTTATTTTTTATTATTTTGTTTATTAGTTTTAAGTTTATAATTTTTAGTTGTAATATCTATTTTTTTTAATTGTCTAAGTCTTTTATAGTCATTTTTTATTAGAGTTTTTTGGTCATTTAGTCCATCAATAAAATCCTTTTGTCACATATCCAACTCATTAAGGAGTCAATGCATCATCATAGTCCTTTTTGTGTATGTTTGGTTGAAAAATTCAATAAAGCCTCTGTTGATAGTCAAGTGTAAATTTCAATAAAGCATGAACAATGTATGATCATCTACAATGTAATAAATCTCTCATGTTTTGTAATGGGTTCATTCTTGGGCATACCCAACATCCATCTTGTGTGGGGGCAAGGTGAAGGGGGAGATATTATTTATAACATGTAGTTCCTATCCCAATGTTTACACTAAGGGAGATAATGTTGATAAAATAGTCCTCACATGGGTGCTTAGGTGTTCCACATTAGATTATTAGGGTGTGTGTGTAAATAATAATTGGGACAAATAATAAATAATGTAAGTGAATTATTAGAAAAAATCATCTAGAATATAGGATAGGATAGGTTTATCAGAGAATAAATGAGATAGTTTCTAAGAGAGATAAGTGGTAGAGCGATTTATAGAATAAGTGTTGACTCCTTGTTAATAGGAGATATTCCCAATATAAATTTATTATTTTCATATGAATAAATGAATGAAGTTTATTGACTCCCATTTTGTGATGTGCACACTCGATCTTTAGTGTTTTCACCATTGAAGAAATTCTCCAAAATAGAGTAATTTATACACATAATTTATGAGTAAGCATATGTGTATGAATCTCATCATGCATATGTACTAACACACAAATAATATTTAGATTCACAAGATCATGCTTAATTTCTATATAATTTTATAAAATTATTTAGTTTAAGAAAACAACTATACTACTAATAACATTCACAAGCATATTGTTTTCTCTAGGTTTAATGACAAATCTACTAATTCATAATATGATAGTTGAAAAACATTTCTCATATCTACATTTTTAGTGTGCATCCATTGATCAACATATTTATTTTAATATTTTCTTTCATTATCCAAATAACTACTTAACTATGTCATGATGAAGGTTTACTATAATGTGAATGCACAAGTACCAATAAATAATAAGAGCTCTTTTTGAATGTGACCTCCAATTTTGTGATAAACATAGAGCTAAAACAAGAATATAAATAGACAAAATATTTTCAAAAAATGATATTATAATTGAAGACCATAAGATGATAAATGAATCAGCTCATTACTTATGACCACAAGATGATAAAATGTTACCTTAAAATGCCTTACTCATGGAATACATTGTAGAAGATATAGTGGTAGAGATCAAATAAATTGAATTTATTGTGGAAGAGGATGGGGTCTATGTTTTTGAAGAAGGAAAGATAATTTTTTAAGAATATAGTGAGATCTATGTTGTTGAAGAAGGAAAGATACTTATTACAGAAGATAGTGAAATCTATGTTGTAGAGGAGTTTCTCATTAAAATTAAGGGTGTAATTTGTAGGGAAGAGATAATATTCTTTCCATTTTATGGGTCTTTAAGGAAAACATTGGGTCAAGATGGATTCAAAATTATTATTTTTTCTGTCTTCCAAAAGTAT
The DNA here is from genome assembly GCA_037957365.1 of Torreya grandis. Taxonomy (NCBI): domain Eukaryota; kingdom Viridiplantae; phylum Streptophyta; class Pinopsida; order Cupressales; family Taxaceae; genus Torreya; species Torreya grandis. Next base: position 243,548 of record JARHVA010003410.1, on the reverse strand, counting down.
ATATATCATGAATAAAGGATATAGATCTTTTTGGGAGGTGTTTAAGGAAGAATAGGTATCTATCCTTATAGGGAATTTAAAGGGATCTTTGAGTAATGTTGATTAGGTTAAATATTTTGTTAAGGATTTTCCTCTAATTTCTCCTCTTCTCTTTCTAGAGGAGGGTTAATATTATATGGGATTTGAATCTAATTATCTTAAGAAGATTAGTATTTCTAAGGACTTGTTTAAGAAGGAATATGAATGACTTTCTTCAAAGGAAATTCTAGGGTGACTACTAGGTTGACATTAGAGAGGGAAGCCTTTGGAGGAATGGATTTTAAGAAACTAGGAATGCTTTAAGGAAATATTATATTTTATCTCCTCAAAGATTAATTATTTTTCAAATTCAAAAGCATAGAGGTAAGAGATCAGATCATTCAAAATCAACTCTAGAAGCTCAAGGGTGGTATAATAGAAATACAACCTTGGCAGGAGCATATTCTAAAGGCCCCTATTTTGATTCACTCTATGATGATTAGGTAAGATTATAAGCCTTGAATTTAGAATATTATTCTTGGAATGCTTTAAGATATCATATATTATATAAATAATACTAATACATGAAGGTTACATAACAAATCATTCAGTTGGAATATACTACTCATACTCCACATTAAAGGACAAACCCCAACTCAAAACACATGAAACAAATAGGAAATATAAGAAGTTTAGACCAAACACAACACATAAAATCACACTGCATCACATAATTTAAGCACAAACCACAACACTTGAGTGAGGAGGCAGAGGATCATCATTTGATGATAGGGTTGCCTAAGAGAGAGGCTCTATAAAATGAGGATCTAGTGTTACCAAACCATCTAGGGGCTCTACAATCACATCAATAGTCTAGCCATCATTCAGTTGTATCTGAGTAACAATTTTAGTAGGAGAACCCTTCCAAGAAGGAGTTGTGTCATTTTTTCCATGTGGCAGTAGTGAACCCTACCACAGGTGAAAACAAGGGGATAAGTGTTCATAGCTAAGCGATTGGCATATGTGTCTC